>JACGDI010005750.1:330471-340852 GCA_014898725.1 Jacaranda copaia
TCTTTGCAGCATCACCAGTGGTTGCACCGCCACTACATGTTCCACATGCTCCTTTGTGTAATTGACCACGACTGACACAAGTTATTCAATTCAGTAACTAATAGGATAGCACTGAGATCAATCACTCATATGATGCTACATACAATAGCACAGGACACCTGGCCCTTGTATTTCTAATCAGCTAATCGACTGCCTAAAAAACTCAAACTGCGCTACAAATTTAAATACGATCGATACAGGGTGTCACATGAAAGTTAAAACATGGTACTTTCTGAACTACATTTAAGGTTAATGAGTTGCATAATTTTTAATTTTTGGACAGGTGTCCGTTCGACCACCCCTTACCACCCTTTTTTTTTTGATTCGCAGTAGTGTAATAAGTTAAAAGCAGGTAGATTTGTATGTAGCAGAAGTATAATAAATGAGGTCATGATTGAGAGGGAAGGGAGATGCAGGTACAAACAAATTGTAAATCGCCAAGTGATTGTGTAATCGTTAGAGGGGCTAACTAATTAATTAATTTTTCGGAATTTTATTAATTGAGAGATGGGGCATCGTCTATTTAATTTGGCATGCACGTGAAATTGGCAAGGACAGTTTGGACGGAAAGAGAAACATAACAAAGATGTATGCCCTCGTCATTGCTTCAGAGAGAGAGAGAGCTCCATTGGTTTCACCACGGGCTTCCACTTTTAAAATTTCAACTTTTAAAATTTCAAAGTCTTACATATATATATATTTATGATAATGGAATATTTATAATCTTTCTGGGGATGTTAATATATCCATGACATCCTTGTTGTACAGGAAGAGCCTTTGTTCTTGCTTGAGGACTTTTAAGTCTTCTACTATGGTGCTTCCTTCTGCCTCTTAAGATAAGATGGCACATAAGAGGCATGCACTGGCCTGACATAGTAGAAAATGTTGTATTAGTGGTGGCATGCGTCATTAATGCGAAGGCATACCGCCTATTAGAGCATTCAAAGTGGCTAAAGGACTGTCGTCTCTGCTCGACCTCATCGATCGACATAAATACTTGAATATGAGCTATTTGCATAGACTTTGATCTACACAATGGCACTCTATTGTATTCAAATGTCTTCCTAGTTGAGTGTCGAACAAAACATCCTCGATCGTAGTCGAGTGTACTCTGGTTAACAGGGTCAAACCCTAATACTCACGTTGGCCAGTAATGCCCAGTGAGGTTAGGTCCTATTGATAACAAGATCAACTAACAATGAATTGGGTCTAATAGGTAATTGAGCTATCTCACATCGTAACTTTTCGTAACTTTTGTCTAGTCGAGAGTTATTGGTTATGCTTGTTGGGTTATCCTATATCATTATATAAAAATTTAAAATAAAACCCATATATTATATTAACCTAATATCTATTTTAATATTTATATTATACTATTAATATTGAGTCTTTAGTTTTAAAAATAAAATAGATACTGATAAAATATCAAATATAACAATGTATAATAGCTCATATGTGCATTAATATAATGTAAAATATGTGTTTAGTATTTATATTATTATTTTTTAGACTAATATATAATAAAAAGTTCTTAAAAATTCAAATATAATGTAAATTTATTTTATAATAATATATATAATATAATGTAAATTTATTTATTTTTTAGACTAATATATAATAAAAAGTTCTTAAAAATTCAAATATAATGTAAATTTATTTTATATATACAATATTTTATACAATCTAAAAGGAAAAGAGAAAGAAAGAAAGAAAGAAAGAAAAAATATTAAATTAAGTTTGATTTTTTTTATCGAATTTGAATATGGTACCGATTAATAAAAATTTTATAGTATATCGAATCATATTTAAATATAAATTTTTTAAAATTAAATTTTAATTTATATTTAAATTCAAATATAACTTATTTGATCCAAATCCAATCTCTTGACGGTACAAATTACACTTACACTTACTAATGGTTTTCACACGGGCCTATTCAACTATTTAGTAGATCAACCACAATTAAGTCGTAACTTAAAAGTCAAAATTTAAGACTGCTGTTTTTGATAAGATCCAACGGTCATAATTCATCTAAAATTAAACACCCCATCCCCGACCCGAAAAGAAAAATCCACTGGTCATAGGCTGTCAGGTCAGTTCCTCTGCCACTCTCCACGGCTGATCCGCCGCCCGTTCCGCCACCCCCTCAGCGAATCCCATCGGCAGGCCTATCTAAATCGTACGAAATATTTAAATCTTTGAATCACATTTTTTTTCCTTTTAAATTTAACAATCAATTAGGAAATTAGCTGAGAAAATTTTACTAGTAGAAGACAACGACGACGAAGAGTGAGAGATCGATGGCAAGTACTGCGTGTTTTATGATAGTCAGTAAGAATGACATCCCGATTTACGAAGCTGAAGTTGGTACTGTCCCCAAAGTACGTTTTCCTTTCATTTTCCCCTTTCAAATTAGCTTGATTTTGCTGTTAATTTTTGCAATTTTCGTGAATTTTGCTCGAATATGTCCAATTCTCATTGTTTTTGATGAATTTGGAATGAATTATGGTAGAAAGAAGATGCCGCTCATCAGCACCAGTTTATATTACATGCTGCTTTAGACATTGTTCAGGACATGGCCTGGACTACAAGTGCTATGTGAGATCTCCATCCCATTTGCTGCATATTATATGTATGTTTGGTTTTGTGTAGGCTTAATCACGCAGAAATTATTACTCTCGTTTGATGCTGTCTGGGAATGCTAAGTGGTTTATGGGCTGTTTTGTAGTTTTTATGCATTGAAATATTTCTTTCTGTGTGTTAATTGGATCAGGTTTCTAAAAGCAATTGACAGATTCAATGACTTGGTGGTATCGGTATATGTGACTGCTGGTCATATCCTTTTTGCTTGTTTTGATAATTGATGCTTTATGTTCGTTTTGAGGAAATAGTTTTGAGATATCAGATGATGGCAGAACATTCATTGGTTGCTGGAACTTTGCTTGAACATCCTTTTTGAGGAAATACTTTTGATGATCTGGAGCAAGTTTTTCCACTTAGACTTAGATAATGGTGTCCTTTTATTTTCATTAGGAACTTTGGTGTCTAGTATTTCTTTATTTTACATTCACGGGTATTTCATCCTTAAAATAGTTTCTTTTCTGGGTAGTACGCTGATACTGCAATAATTGCAATTGATACTATAGTAACCACATCATTTCTGTTCAGTCATTGAAAGTGAAGAAGAGTCTTGTTTCAAATGCTGCTTATTTTAATCAGTTTCCTGTATTTATATGGCACATGCCCTAATGCTTACAGGAGTTGATCAACCTGTAAATAATATGGCTGCTTTAATTAATGGGTAGATTTGGTTTTTTATGTCAATTTGAGGTGGTATTATGAGGATGCTTAATCTCTTGCTGGGAAAAGTCTGCTTTTCCTATCTTTTCCTTCTGTCTCTTGTAACTTCTCCTACCTCTAATTATACTTCTGCCCTGAGTTTCAGCAGTAGAGCTCTTCCTAGCAATGATGAAATTTACATGCGTCTTCAATTTCAAAATGCGCTATTCATGATTACTGAAACTACTTTCTGCTGTTAATTCCCTGATTTTCTGCTGCATATTGCAGTAAGGTATCAGTTACTTTTTTTCCTAAGACTAAACGACTTTGTCATTCCCATTTGAGATTGCTGGCATGTCCTTAATTTATTGTCTCCTAAGCATGCTTCTTTTATTTGGATTGTAACCTTCATTAGCTGAAACCTATTTCTCTTTTTTTATGATCTTGCTTAAATGCCCTTTAATTTTCAATTTGTAGAACTGTAGGGATTAGGACATTTTATACTTCATAGTACTAATTCAGTTCTACTCGGTTCTTTCCAGCTTTTCCTCAGGTTTTAATTATTGGAGTTCATAATATTCTTTCTTGCATATCAATTTACACTTGAGAATTATATTTCATTTGTTAAAAGTGCTATGGCCTATTTCTTTAACCAATAAAAGTAATACATACTCGATTGATGCTGCTTCATGATTCCCGTAATGATGATGGAATCAAGAGCTTCTTTCAAGAGGTTCATGAGCTATATATCAAGGCAAGTTCCATTACTAGCTTCTTTAATATTTTTCTCAGTCTGATTGAAATTATGTGTAGGAAATTAGGAATAGCAATTAGCAAGATTTGAAAATATAGTTTTGCTATTCAGATCTGCCAAGCAATTTTACCTTATGTTGCAGCTTCTCCTTCTAACTCCACTTCAATAAAGTCTTCTCACAACAATCCTGGGTGTTCTTCTTTAGTTTATTATTACAACCTCAACTAGTTGGAAAAAGAAGACTTTTGCCTCATTTAGAGTAGTTCTAGCAAACTTTCGCTTGCAGTTGCTTAAAAACCAGCAGAATAGTTGCAAGTTCACATTTCATTAAACAATGAACATTACATTGCTCCTTCGATCATCCATTGTACTGCCAAAATAGTTCTTATGCAAAATGATGCTTCCAATGTGCATCATTGCTCAAACCCACTCCTAGCTTTTGACATTATGTGTGTGATATGACATTGGAATTTTATAGTGCCTTCAGTAAAACATTTGAGCCCATTTCCATATTAATCCTTATTACTCTCCTTTCTTATGCAAGTTGTCAGAGAAACCTCAGCTCTAAGAGCATGTAGTAATGAATTGAGTGTCCAAGCTTGGATAAAATCCTACCACATAGGCATCTAAGTCATCCTAGGAAGCCTGCATTAAGTGGCCTTCCTCCCTTTCTACCCATGCATTCCTGTCACCACATCACCTTATGTATCTCTGGGCAAGCTATATTGACTTGTAATGATGTAGCATCAGTCCAGTTCGGGATTGGAACACAAAGTAGAGTAAGCTTTTTTCATCTGCAATTGGGTGAGAAACTATGTGATGTTTTGGCTTTGGCAATTCCACATAAACTGCATCTGGGAGAATTCTGTCTGAGATTTTATTTATGTGCTTAGTTGCAAAACTAGTAGTACAAGTAGTTTCTCATTTGGATTGTATCAAATCTGCTGTAGAAATTTTGGACTTAGGAAAAAGGAAAATGGTTATGATTTAGTAAAGGCATAGACTTAGCAATTTCATATATTTGAGATGTTTCAAAAACAAACAGCTGATCTTGAAGCCAACATTTTCAGACTATTCTCAACCCTCTTTACCTTCCTGGAAGTCGCATCACATCATCACATTTTGACACAAAAGTTCGGGCCCTTGCTAGAAAATATTTGTGAAGCCTTCCTTTGGTTCAATGGTATCTGGAGCTTGCTGTGAATTTGCTTCCAGGTGTGCTATGTTTACGAGGATTTTTCTCTGAACCTTTTGTTTTAATAATTTGATGATATGTAGCAACACCTTTTATAATTCTATACTGTAAAATTGTTGCGCTGTTCTTGTGGACCTTCATTTATTAGTTTTATACATACATTTTTAATTCCAGTTAGATTTGGTTGAATAGAGTACTGCCTGCACCAAAAATACGTTGAATATGTCCGAAATGTCTTTTTTGGGGAAATCATCAAAATTCTTACTGCTAAGGTTATTATGAAATTCTTCAGGTTAATGGTGTGGATTCTATAACAGAGAATAGTGCTTATGTATGCATGTGTGTATTTTGAATGAATAGAGGCGCGTGTAGCATGTATCAAAACTCTTTCTAGCAACTATGGAGTAAATATTTTGACTTCAACTTTTACCTTCAACCAGCGCACTATGGGTTCGAATTTGCTGTCTGTGGTCGTGACTCATAATTAAAGCATCTGCCCTTAGAATCCCATTACCGGTATCGTCGGTTTAGTTATTTGCATACCTTGGGTCCAGATGAAGCATATGTGTAGGTCACTCTCCATTTCCCTTTTTGCATGTGTACAAAAGGCATAATTATTCAAAAGCAATCTATATACAACAATGACAAAATTTGGCTTGGAGCTGTCCTTATCATACTAATGTGATAAACTTGCACATTGTGTGAGATGATAATGTCAATTGATATACAGCTGGCTATCTCGTGACAGAATTATCATTTAGCTAACTGTCAAGAAACTTATGACTGTGCCTTATTATTGTATAATTTATGTTTCCTAAACAAATGACTATAATTATGTGCTAATCTAATGAAGGGGCTGGTAGGTCCAATGGCACTTATTTGTCCCTCCCTCAGTGTTAAATGCACAGAACAGCAACTTGCTATTGATGGAAGACCAGATTATTAATCTTTAGCTCAAGTCGTTGGAAATCTGTTCACACTGTTTCTATTGTTGTTATATGATGCCGCATATCTTGTCTAATAATTCAAGCAGATATCTGGATAGGGAGTTGCTGCCCCATAGCACGTTAAACAGCTTGTTTGACCATATGGGGCTGTAAGTTAGTGGTGTTGGTTGTATTCTGCTTGGGTTCTTAGTTTTTGGTATGTTTCAAATCAGCCAAATGGGTTGGGTGGTCAATTGACCAAGTGGTATGGTCTTCACTTGTAAGTGTGAGGTTCGAGATTTGAACTTTAATGAATCTTTGGTGTGCATGTATTTGTAAATAAATACTTACATAATATATATATGTATGTGTATATATATATAACAACTCAGCCAAATAGGGTTTTCACTGGTGAATTAACTTTAGTGGCATGGTGGGTAGCTAGTAGTTGAGCCACGAATTATAATTTTGGAATTATAACGATGGGAAGAGATCGATTTTTTACAAAATATATAGTAAATTTTTAGTTTTAAGGAATGAGAAAATTGTGAATTTTTAAGAAATGTATATATAATTTTTTTTGGGGGGGTGGGGGAAGGGTGCGTCCATACTCGCGGCCGCCCACTTTCCATCCTTGGTCTGAATATTAAAACTGTAATTAAATTAAGAGTTATGTGCGTCCTTGGGTTTGGAGATAATAGTTATGTATGTGAAAATAAAAAATGAAGGTGGTTTTATTGAAAATAGGATAAATAAATGTATTTTTTAATTTTCAAGATAATATAAAATTAAAAAAAAAAGGTTGAAAATACAAACACGATCAAGGCTAAGGGATTGGGATTGAGTTACTTTGTCCGATGGAATGACACAAGATAGAGATCTGAAGACAAAAAAATGGACCACAAAGGGAAAGGTCTACTGCACTTAGCCGCCAGTGGCGAAATCATAAAGGTGAAAAGACTGAATGGGTTTCCACAACCTACGGCCATGATTAATGAGATGGGTTTCAAACACATTGAATTCGAGAGCCTTCTTCACAAGGTGATATTTTGGATGGACTAGACGCAGGTTGTTGGATTACAGAGAGCGGGTGGTGACCGGTTTTGTATTCAATGACCACAAGCGGATCGAGTGTGCTGTGCTGCACTCGATCTATTTTAGCATTGAACACAGCTGATACACTGTGGCATGCCCTTCCAATCACATAATCAGGCCATTTGTTATGGTTATATCGGCAAGTTATTTTACTAAAATACACACATTGTTGTATTTCCACTCAGGTCCAACACTTGAATTATATTTGTTTATTTATTTATAGTAACTAAAATCTCTATTTTCAAAAATGTTAGAATTTGTGCCTTGTTGTCCTACTCTTTGTACAATACAAAGACACTATATGCGTCCTTCTAATCGCATTTGAGTATTTTATCCTTCAATGATATAATTATTTGCATTTTTATGAATTTGAAATATTAATGCAATGATTCCAAAGTGTTCAATCATTCTCCAATTATAAAGACTTAATTGATACAACATATGAAAAAATAAAATAAAATTAACTTGGTGATCCCAACATTGTCTTGTGTACCATATTTCTTTTGACCAGAGCAAGAAAATTTGTTGAATTTTATTTATTTTTATTATTCATGCACATACATATTTAAATTTGTTAAAATTCAAAATTTGATTCTCTTACATACAAATATAAGAACAAAATCATTAAATTATTTCATCATTAAATAAAAAATCAATTAGTTGAGGTCAAATATGATGACCTAACTGCCTATTCAATAAACAAATCATGTAGGTAGGCACATTGGAAGAGCCCCATATCCATCGGGAATTCATGAGATATTAACTAAAAGGTGCAGAGACATAAGAGCAACACAAATTCACAAATTTGATAAAATATGAATTCGAGATCGCATAATAACAGATCTTGAGACCTAACCCTTGACCAGTCGAACCACTTCTTATTAACCAATACCAATCTCTCCTCTATTGCCTGGATAGATCGTTGCCCATTGATTATTTTCACGTGTTTATTCTCATTGCTTTTAAAGGAACATCCTTCAACTTGTTCATACCTTAATTGTATCAAAGCTTCTTTATGCTTTGAGGAAGGAAAAATGTGAAATCTACAATCATCAATTGATTTAATTTCTTTCTTCACTTTTAACCACTACAACAATCATATAAAGCTCAAAAATTCCATAAAAACCAATTGTCCTACTAAATATTTTAAATCGTCTGTTTCAATTTATATTTTATTAATTATTTTGTTTCATGACAAATGTTTCGACTTGTATTGTTCAACATTTCGAATACTCTAATTAAATTTCACTGAATATTTCATTTAATAACTGTATATCTATACTTAATATTATCTATAGTATGAAAAATAAAGTCTGAACTAAAATAGAGAATTGAAACAAGAAATGAAATACTAATTGGATCATAAAATTAAACCACCAATAATCCTTTGAAAAAAATTAATAAAAAGAAAAGAGATAATCTTAACCAACAACAATCTCCAGAGATAAAAAAGATATATGCACACATATATTACACCAACTCAAGAAATTTTAAAGAGAGAACTACTTCTTAATTCCTACATCCTAAAATAAAAGATCAAAAAATAGAAAGAAAGAAACCATAATCAAGAACATGATCAATCCATCATTTCAATCACTACTTCCAAAATTCTTCCACCTCAATTTCATCGAGATGAACATACAATAACAACACCCCGCGTACACCTTCCCGCACCCTATCCACCCCTTTCACCCAACAAATTCTCACATCATGCGCTTACCGGACTTGGGCGGTCGGCGGCGTGTCTTGTTCCCCTTCCCAAAAGCACTGCAAAACCCGCAGGCCGATACCTTAGGAGACGGCGGCTCAATCGCCGGAGACACTCTTCCCGTCCGGAACCCTCGTCCGCCGTTGGATCGGCTCCTCTCGATCGTCAATCCGGGGGCCGTCAACGAATTTCTCACAGCGGTGCCGGCGGCTGATTCTTCTTTACTTTCTTGTTGAGGTTTGCTGCTGTTGTTATCATCTTTCTGTTGGTTGGCGAGCTGATTCAATTCTCCGGACAGAAACTTGTCGTCCCATACTAATCCCGAGGAGCCTTGTCTCCGGAACGATACTGCAGATCTCTGTAAACCTGCCATAAACACAAACCTCCCTCAGACTTCTTTGTCTCTGTTTCTGAAGGTTTTTTTTTTCTCTTTGTTTTACTTTGGTGGTGGTGGTGGCGGCGGCGGGGCGGTGGTGGGCTAGTTTTGCATTTGTGGTGTTGGGGTTGTGTGGAGAATTCTTCCTTTGGGCGATGGCTCTGAGCTGCAGCAATTTAGAAATGCTCTTTGTGGGCGGTGCTGTTTAGGCTGTGGACTTTTTATTTTTATATGATGTCTGACTATTCATGTGTGTGTGTGAGCATGCATATATGTGTGGACATGACATGGAGTAATACATTTTAATACATAATAACTTTATATTGTTTGGATTTTTTTTTTAATTATATGTATTCTGTGGAGTTAATCATTTTTTCTTTTTTAAGTCATAGTGATCGTTCTTTGAAGAAAATTGTCATTCCTACTATTTTTGGTAGGTATATTGGGATTTCTGTTTAGCTTTGAGATTAAATAGGAAGTATATTCAATTTAAATTTTGATAATTTTGAGTTGATTTTTTTATTTTAAACAATAAGGATGACATTATAAAGAGAAAAGTTTATTGAATTTGATGATACCGTCAATTTTTTTTGTAATAAATATAAATGTAATTTTCACCTATTTCTATAAAATTTCAAACGAGTAAAAATTTTCCTATCAAATTCCATTATTTTCATCTCTCTCTCTTCAAATACTCTTCTTACAATTTTGATAATATTTAAATACATTGTCAAATATGAATGATTAATCTTTGAGATGTATTATTGTGCTACTACATATTTATCCTTACAATAACACATCTCATAAAATAAGAGATGAAAACAACTTATAAATTGTTTTGTAATCCCCAACTCTTTTTATATTAGGCAAAATTTAGCATAATCACACTTAAAAATTAATTTACACTCTATCAAAGTCTTCGTTGTTCAATACGCCAAATAAATTTGTTATCTCACCTTTTCTAAGAGGATTATATGCTAAACTATTAATTGCCAATTTTGCTTGCGAA
>JACGDI010005750.1:346841-396900 GCA_014898725.1 Jacaranda copaia
TGGCTGGTTGGTGTGGCAGGTTGGAATGGACTTGGCATGATGCACACTTGCGTGCGAAATTCACCGAATCTTTCAACAATATTGGCTAAAAGTATCAATACCTGATTATGTTATGGGCAAGGGACCTCCCTCTAAAATGGTTGCCACACATGCCTGCACGAACATCCTACAACACTTCCAATGCCTGATCCTGATTCAAGCATCTCAAGGGGGGTTCGGCAAATGATCTCTTGTATAATTGACCATGCTCGTCGAGGGTGAATTTGGAGGCTTGACCTCGAAGGTGCCGAGCCTCATTCTGTTGTCGGGGATAATACCTTAGCTGAGATATAGTTTTATTGGGGTCTGCCAAAAAATAGTTGTCTCGTTAATGGCTGTTATAGGATTTTCATTGGAGAGTGCTATTGACGGCCTGTTCGAGATCAAAAATGTGATTTTCTTGTCTCTTGTTCCTCTAATTGAGCTGACAAACTTGGAAAGTGCATCTGCTCATTCATTTTCAGATCGAGGGACCTAGTTGAGAGTAAATCTTTTGAACAATTGCTGCAACCTCTTTACCTCAGTCTGGTATCGGGCCATCGACTATTCTTTGGCTTTGAAATTTCTCCCAACCTGCTCTGCCACTAACTAAGAGTCTATAATCGCAACTAAGTGCTCGATCCTACGCTCAAGCACCATTCTCATTCCTACCAGTAGGGCCTCGTACTCGACCTCATTATTTGTGATTGTATAATTCAGTTTGATTGCAAAATCATACTCCTCAGCATATGGGGAGTGAAGAGTGATCCCAATTTCTCCTCCAGATGCGGTCGATGACCCATCGACATGTAAAGTCCAAATAAGAGGAGCAGCAATACTCTTGTCAAGTAAGTCGACTCTCTCTGCAAGAAAGTCGGCAAGTACCTGAGTTTTGATGGTCGTTCAAGATTGAAAGATGATGTTGAACTCCCTAAGCTCGATCGCCCACTTGGTCAATCTACCTGATGTATCAAACTTTGCCAACACTTGCTTCAATGGCTAGTTTGTTAGCACTATGATAGAGTGAGATTGGAAGTACGGTCTCAGCTTCCAATCTGCAGTCACTAAGGCTAATACAAAATTTTCAATCTCCAAATAATTATGTTCTGGCCCTTGGAGTGACTTACTGCAATAGTAGACTGGTCGATGGTTGCTATCCTGGGTTGATACCAGTACTGAACTGATCAACATTTTTGAGACTGCTAAGTATATCTGAAGTACTTCTTCCAGCTCAGGTTTTGCCAACATTGGGGGTGAGGCCAAATACTGCTTCAACTCGATCAGCTCCTGGTCACACTGTTTTGTCCATCGAAAACTCATCTTTCTAGCAAATCTGAGAATTTTGAAAAAGAGAGGCTTTTGTTAGCCAATCTCGCGATGAACCTTCCCAAAGCCATGATTCTCCCAACCAGCCTCTGAACTTCCCGAACCGTTCTGGGAAGGGTGACATCTAAGACTGCATGAAGTTTCTATAGATTGGCCTCAATACCTCTTTAGCTGACCATATAGCCCAAAACGTTTTCTCCTCGGACCCTAAATGTGCATTTATTTGGGTTCAGCTTCAATCCAAATGCCCTCAAGAATCCAAAGGTATGACTAAGGTCGAGCAAGTGGTCATGGGCTTTTTCTGTCTTAACTATCATGTCATCGATGTAAACTTCCATCAATTTTTTGATCTCGTCTTTGAACATGAAGTTGACTAATCGTTGATAAGTTGCCCTGACATTTTTTAAATTGAACAACATGATAAGAAAGCAATATAACTCGTTAAAAATAGTAAAATATGTTTTATCCATATCCTTGGGTGCCATGAATATCTAATGATAGCCTTGAAATGCATCCATCAGACTTAACAATTCACACCCAGCAGTTGAATCGACTAGTAAATCCATTCGAGGTAGGGGGTAAGGATCCTTGGGGCATGCTTTATTCAAATCGGTAAAATTATTACACATCTGCCACTATCCCTCAATTTTTGGGACTAAAACAACATTACAAAGCTAAGAGGGATACTGAATTTCTACAATATACCCTACATCTAAGAGTTTTCTAAACTCCTCTTCGATGATTTGTGTCCTCTCAGCATTGAACGTCCTTATCTTTTGTCTGACCGACTTGTATGAAGGGTCAATGTTGAAACGGTGCACAATGATATTGGAGTCGATCCCTTGCAGGTCGGATGCCTTCCATGCAAAGACGTCGACATTTCTTCTCAAGAAATCAACCATGAGATACTCCAAGTGGGGGCCTAAGTCTGTTCCAATACGGGTTGTCTTTTTGGGGTTACCCTTTTCAAGCTCAATAGTCTTGAATTCCCCAACAGGCTCCACTCTAGTGTCCTCCAGCTTCCGCTTCTTGCCGACCTAGGTCTTTTTAGGTTCCACTATAAAGGTGTCCCCTGAAGTCTTCAGTTGCGGTCGAGTTTTCTGCTCGATTGGCTCGATCAAGATATTGTAACATCTCCACGCCTCCTTCAAGTTGCACAAAAGCTCGCCCGTGTTGGTTGGGGTTGGAAACTTCACTTTCAAATGATAAGTAGACACAATGGCATGGAAGTCATTAAGGGCAGGTCGGCCAATAATGACATTATAGGTGAATGGGGTATCGACCACAAGGTAATTCAGCATTAATGTTCTCCTTCAAGGAGCCTTCCCAAAAGATGTGGACAAGTCGATCGACCCCTCCTATATGATCTCCGACCACCCGAATCCAACTAGCGGTGTGCGCACAAGCTAGAATTTCAACTTGCCCATGTTCATCCTCTTTAGTGTAAATAAGAAGATGACATTCGCTGAGCTGTTGTTGTCTATTAGAACTTTGCGCACCTCAAAGTTCGCAATCTCCACAGAAATGACCATCGGGCAATCTATCTTGTGATCAATATTTCTGCCCTCGAGGTGGGCCAAGTCGGCATCAGTAAATAAAACGGGTTCTATGCTCGTTGTGAGGTGAAAAGTTATCTCCACAGGCGAGGCTTTATTAGAATCGAGCCTCCTCTATGTTTTCCTTCAAGTGGACTTAGAGTCCCCCCCAGTGAGACCTCCTACAATCATGTCAATCACTTCTCTGATGGGTGGGCAATTTTGCTGGGTGGGCTTCTTTCCATTATCTTCTCTCCTAGCGCTAACTGACCTTTCTCTACGGAAAGTCCGATCAATTTTTCCCCTTTTAGTCTGGGTTTCCACGGCTATGTATTTTTTGAGGTGGTCCTGCCTTATTAACCTCTCGATCTCATCTTGGAGATCGAAACGCTTATCGATGTCATGCTCCTTCTGTTTATGGAAGTGGTAGTATTTCTTTAATTTCTTTATGGCTTCAGTCTTCGTCAATGTTCTAGGCTTTTTGAAGAGGTTATCATGTTGGATGGTGTACAAGACCTCCTTCCTAGGGATGTTCAACGGCGTATAGTCATGAAGCATTTGATCGAAGATCGACCTCACTCTTTTTATTTCTAGTTGTCTCTCTCCTTCTTTTTCTTCTTGATCTTGAAGGATCCAAACTTGAGCTTGTTCATTTTCTCCTGGGTTATATATCTTTTTGCTAGGTCGAGCAACTCTTCCATCAACTCGAGCCATTCTCGCACTAAAGTATTGGCACATTCTTTATGCCTGAGCACCAAGAACAACACGTCGATCAAGAACTCAATCCTAGGATTATCTATTTTCAGGACCTTCATATTAAATCTAGTAAAAAAAATCTCTGAGGGACTTCTCCTGCCTTGCTTGATGGTATGTGGGTGGGTATGGGGGAGCTTAGCCTTCCGTCTGTTGGCAAACTGGTGCAAGAATTTATCACACAGCTAGTCATAAGAGTAAATCAATGATGGTTCAAGCTTCATGAACCAGTCTAGTGCGATGCCTTAGAAGGTGGTCACCAATATTTTGGCATGGATGTATTCATTGTGTTCATGCAACTGCATCATGTGCTCAAACTGCATAAGATGCTCATTGGGGTCGATAGAACTATTGTACCTCGGCAAACTGGTAGGGACTTTGGCATCCATGGCGATGCGCTCGTCGATGATTTCCTGAACGAATGGGGACCCTCTCTTCCTATGAGACCATTGAGGAGCCTCCAAGTTTGGAGCTTTGTCTGTATTTTTCCTTAAAATTTCATCGAGACATCTGTTCAGCTGCTAGACTTGATGGGATACTTCTTTCCACTCATCCTGATCCGCCTGGGTGGCATTCAGTTCAAAACCTGGTCTAAAACGCTCGATCCTATTATGCTGTGAGGCTCAAATGGGTCGATGTGCAAAATCTATAAACTCTCATCTCTCTTCACGGTAGTCACGCCTAGAGCATTCGACTTTATCGCGTTGCATGGCTCGTTTAGGTCTGGCGTGATCTACCAAGTCCGCTACCTCCTCCCGCACTTCTGGACATCTTCTCTCTTTCTGTGGGCATCTAGGAGTGACTTCACCCTTGGTGGGTAGCTGCTTGGCTTCTCGACGGGAGTGGCTATTCTTAGGGGACCTATTTTTCGATGGGGGCGACTGTGGAGTTACACTAGCGGCGGGAGCAGGCACTATAGTATGCCTGTTCAAAGCAGCAGATAGCTGGGCTGATATCTGAGCGAAAATTTGCTCACTTATTAGCTGCATCAACTGAGGCATAGTGAGTGTCACTATTTGCTCTTGAGGGGCGCTGGTGCCTGGAGTGTTTATACCTTACTAGGGGTTAGGGAGAAGTGGAGAAGTAGAACTCTGGTTCTCTTCCCTTCCAGATACTACTCTGCATGTGTTTACCATTTTTCTCACTGCAATCTCAATGGTTTTCCACAGATGGCGCCAAATGATGCTGCTGAAAGCTACGTATAGAGAAAAGGGGGTTGTGCTATGGGTAAATCGACCAGGGAGGTCGAGTACTTAGGGTTGTATATATCTTGGGGCTTGAGATCTGCAACCACAACACACATTAGATTAGTCGAGGTGCCCCCAGCTAAGGCACTCCGACGCTTAAGTTAGTTCTAGTCGAGATGTGAAGATCAAACAGAATACAGAGAATGTAAAGCTTATAGTGTATTGGGCATTACCTTGAGCATAGTTGAGTCTGAAGTATTTATAACCTTCTCCATGTGTGTTTGACCTTATTACCCTTATCAGGTGTACTGACTTTTGTCTTTGTCAAGGGGTTGGTGGTCATTCCATGTCTAGATTCCGGCACTATTTTAGGCGGGTAAATCTCCTATTTTTCAGGATGAACAGTACCAGTTGAGGAGCATCTCTGCCAAAGTTGGTGGTAGGGTTGGCAGAGTTGGTAGTAGCGGCTATACCGGCTATCACACATCATTAATGCAGAGGCATGCAACCTTTCAAACTAATAAATGCGGCAGAGATCCAAGTTAATGCTGGAGTGGGTCTTGAGGTCGATGCATGTCGACCAGACCTGAATATTTGAACTTTTAGAGTGGTCCTGAGGTCGATGCGGGTCAACCGCAGATCCTACCAAGTGAGGTCGATACCAGTCTACCAAACAGACTTACTGTGGGGCCTCATGGGCTGTCTCATTTGATGTTGGGCCTGTTGGGCTTACTGGGTTATCCCATATCACCGTAGACCCCTAACAAATAGTTTGACTTATTCTCATCTCTAATCGCTAATATTGAAAAAAGCTTGAAATAATGAATTTAGTAGTTTAAAGGTTAGTAGATCGGCCCAAGATTTGGGAACAATCAAATTTGGAAGTCTTAGGCAAGAGGTAGAAAATACCAAGGATACGTGGAATTGAAATCGAATAGTTCCCAACAAATTACCTTCCTTAGAGATTGGATGTAGATCATGTATTAGGCATCCAAAAGTTCATTTTATGATAAATGGAGTTGGTATTTATATTTTTATGTTGAGATATCTCGATACTATTCATCTTGTGTGTGGATCATAGATTTGACAATGTGTACTCATCAAATGGCTGAAATTACGAGTTATATTGAACATTAAATCAAGTCAAGATCTGCTCAGGTAAAAAGTCATAGACATATGAAGTGTATGGGAATACTTAAACCCGTTAGGGGTAATTTGGTCATTTTGACCTCATTTATGATTTAACCAGCACCAACTACTTTATAAATTTTTATTAAAGAATCCATGTACTTTATTTGAACATTATTTTTAGATAAATTAATTATACCTAATTTTAAAATATACTCGATAAATCTGGAGATAATTTTCACGTCCAACAAATTCATGGACCTCGTGCGTGAGAATTAATTAGTTGAATATAATCAATATGAAAGTTGAATCTGTTCCCCCTTTTAAGACAAGCAATCCCGAGCTTTGCATTTTGATATGCGGCGAAAGATTTAAGCAGGCATGAACTGCAAACTAAATTATGGTTTAACGGAAACTATTCATCTTTTTGTCCATCACAAATTCACAAATCTTCAATTTTTACTGCAACATGATAAAATATTACTCTAGTGGATCTATTTTTACATAACATGAAGTTTGTTTTGAGTTTGGAATAGAAGTGTAAATGCGATGAGATGATCCGCAAATAATTCACGCTCGACTCCATGAAAGTTCGTATTTAGTTCGATTTTTTCGAGTCCGGGCATAGTTCGAGCTCGCAAGTCAAACAAGCCAAGTCAAGCCGAACTCAATAATAGTCGACTCATAAAGCTCATGGGCCTAAAGGAGTTTTTTTATTATATATATACATATATAATTATAATTTAGGCCCATATAATAAAATATATAAAGATAAGTAAATAATAATAATAATAATAATAATTTAATTTTTAATTTTTAGAAAAATATATAATGAAATTAATTAAAAAATTTATAATTATAGATTTTTTTTATTCTAAATAAGCTCGAGTTAATCCAAACTTATATGAGTTCGAGTTTGAGCTCATCTAAGTTTAATGAATCGAGCTTTTGTATTTCTCTATAACGAGCCTTCTCAAGTCAAGCTTGATAAGGCTCGCTAAGCCTTCTTCTATTCCTACGAATCGAGCTTGAACTTGGCTATTTAGGTTCAACCAAACTCGACTCGAATTCAAACTCAAACTCAAACTCGCGAATTAATAAATAAGTTGAGCTCTAGCCTATTAGGTTCGGGCACAGCTCAACTTGTTTACACCTGTAATTTGGAAAGCTCCTTGAAGAGTCAAGCGTTGATTTGATTTTCATTGAACTAACTCTATTCTTAATGAAGATATTCCGAACATATAGGTATAGGTTAGAGTTATTGAAAATAGTGCACTGAATACTCTGAAACGCTTTAATCAGTTCACTATGAGAACTTTGGATGGTGTAGAAATTATTTAAAATAAATTATTATATGTTTATAGAATGATATATTTAAAAAATAATGTATGACTGAAATAGTTCGATTGAGTCGTCTACAGTATTAAAAGATTCGAGAGTTCTGAATTAATTGGGTCTTTGGACCAGAGCTGAACCAGGAGGGAAAAAACACTTGGATCGGAGAGTGTTTTGAGATCCTATCAATTTGTTGAGGGTATTAAAAGCACTTTGCGCACATCAATATCAAAGTTTTAGATCACAAGAGCAGAGAAAGTAATTATTTTTACTTTTTTTTTTATATATATAATTGTCTTTAAGAAAAATGGTTCAAAGTTAATGCTATCATATTATTAATTTTAAGTAAGAGAATATTTTTTTTTTGATTCTTCATAATCTTGTTTCAAAACATTCCCACAAAAAATATAGAAACAATAATTTCAGAATAATATAAAAAATACTTCACATATTTACTAGCCAAAAGCCACTGCAAAATGCCAACCTATGATTATAATGAAGCATTACTGCTCGTTTTTCTTTGTTAGGAAAAAGCATCAAGACTTTGTTATGATACTAATGATGTTCCTAATGTTGGTGTGCATTTTAAAGGGTAATTTGTACTCTTTTTTCTTTTTTTTCCCCCTCACTTCAAAAGTAAGAGTATAGCACTTTGTCACCACAAAAATCAATTTGGCATTCTTCTGCCTCAAAAAATACTATTTACTTTGTTACCTCAAAAATGATGGCTTTTAAGTGCATACTAGTAAATTCCTTAGACATACATAATAGTCAAAGATTATAATGATATAGTCTAAGAAGTAATAATTGAATTGTGCTTCGCAATATCTTTGATTAGGGTATAACATATTATTCTAGTTTTATTTGAAATTTTTATCAACACTAAAAAAAAAGTTTAAAATTTTTATCAATAGTGAAAAGGTTTCAACCTTAAACTCTAATTGAATTTAAATAACTTGATATTTTTTTTATATGTTCTATCATTTTTAACTAATTGAGTTGAATTTCAAACTTTACCTAATGAAAAAATGTGTTCCAAACTTAATTTTTTATGCTTAATGAAAAGAGTTCAAACAAACTTTTATGATAAAATTTCAGAAGAATATTAGGCAGAAAGTAAAATATATCATAAAAAATTAATTGAAATAGGGAATCTTAAATATATTTAGCATATATCAATTAAATACGTCGTGGGAGTGAGGAAGGTGACAATTTGATATTTATCGTCACAATTAATAATTTTTTTGAAAAAATAAATAAATAGAAAGAAGAAGACGAAGAATTTCCCTTTCAAACTTAGTGACTTATTTTGTGATGTTACACTAAGGTAGTGACAATGACTAAGAAATAGTGTGACAAATGTACTAACAATAATTGGGTTGCCTCCATTTATGATCCATTCATTATTTAGGCATTGATTTAAAGTCATGGAACATAAACATTAGTTCCACCACTAATTTTATCAGATGTCAAGCAATGTCATCATCACATTGTCAAAATTGTACAACTACAATCCACTTCGTGAAAAAACTTTGATACCCTTTCTTCTTTTCTTATGGCAAATTTTTGTAGCATTTTGGAAATCAATTTTAAGACAACTTCTTCTAAGGACATAATCCCATGTTTCACATTTGTTTTTGATGACGTTGTTCATGAGAACATGCATCATCAATGAGTGAAAACTTCTACTTGGTATGTTTCTTAATTTGCACATAAATACAATTAAGATGGTATTTCAGTGTTGGTTAATATATAATTTTCAATAAAAAAAATTATAGATTCAGTTTAATTGGTATCTTGATGAGATTATTATGATAGATTTGTTCTTTGCACAATAACTATTGTAACGTATTTACCCTTTGTAAGATAACTACAATGCAAATTAGGTATTTCATCGATATGAATTTTAATTTGATTGGTATTTTAGTGGAACAATTATAATGAGTCCACCTTTTGCAAAATAACAATAACTCAAATTAGGTCCACCAAAGTGGAGTTCCATTCTTATTAATATTTTGGTGGGATTATTGTCATAAGTTCATCTTTTGTATGGTAATTATAACTTAAATTGAGTATTTTATTGAGGTGGAGTTTCAATTTGACTGGTATTTTAATGTGGACTGTTACAACAAATTTATTTTTTTTAAAAATAGCAATGACATAATTTGACAATTCCATAAAAATAAAAAATTACTATAATCACATCTATTAGATTTGCTATAATTGTTGCCCACCCTTGCCTTTTCTAACTTATATATGAAAATCTCTGAAATAATTTTTATATGGTTGGAAATTCGATCTTCTCTAGTGTTCCCGAGTGACATGATTTGACAACCCAAAAAAAGAAGCTGAAAAAATTGTACTACATTTCCCCCCACATTATGACTTTGGGATAGGTATAAAAAAAGCACCCAATATATATAATATCATTAACTAAAATTATAAGACCAACCCAATATATTATGGTCTTCCCAAATTATAATTGCTAATGTAACAAAGCACCCAACTCAAAGCATAACGTATTAGGTTGGTTTCAATTCCAAAAATTTATTTTTGACTTCATAATAGCAAATACATATTTTAACTTTAAATAACAAATTGAGAGCCAATGAGCAACTCATCTCCTCTAAAGTCAAAGAGAGCAACAATCTTGTAATTAAAAATATTAATGGAAAAAAGCATATAAAACAAATCAAAGCATAAGAATGTCGGATCAAATGGATCAAAGAGTGAAAAAATATTGTATTTCTTGAGTTTATCGGAGTCGATTCCATACCTCAAGAGCTCTCATCGATGCTTTTAATAGTTCGAATTAGGATAAATAAAATCATTGTTATTATTTTACATACTTGTTTGCAAAAGCTTACATTTAGTGTACCTCAATTATATCTTTTAGATGGTGCATTTTTAATTTATCTTAAATTTTGTTTTTTTTCTTTAATACAATACAATGGGATGAAAATTAGAGACAGTTGATATTAAATAAGATTGATTAGAAAAAAATTCTTAATCCTGTTTCCAATTTAGTATTCAATTCCCATTTGAATTTTTTACATATTAAACTCCCTACTTTTTCACATAATTTAGGAAACACTCCTCATATCTTTTAAAAAGATTTATATTCCCTTATATTTGGAAAAAAAGACAAAAAATACCTAAGAAATGCGTTTTTCTCTTTAAGAAGAATGCTTTTTTTTTTTTTTTATTTCTTGCCTGAAATTGACTTCTTGAGGTGCCAAAAGAAAAGGGCGCGAAACCATTCTTCCGCCATTGATGTGAGAAGAAGAAGTTAAAGGAAAAAAAAAAAAGACACCAAAATTTCCACCATTTTTCTGTGACAACGGACGGAAAAATTGTCGCAAAAAGAAGTCAAGTACAAAAAGAAGTGAACAAAAGAAACATAGATTTGTTTTCTGAATTTGCAATTTTAAATATTAGTAATTTTTCAGTGTTTAGGGTTTTTCTTCATTTTTTAGTCGTTAAACACTTGAACCCATTTGATATACATATGATTTTTGTTGTGAGATGGGAAGTTTCTGATTTGTACTTGAAGGGTATAAAAGTTGGACTTCACCTTTTTGGGGTTTATGCTTCTTTTTATCTAAAATTACATAGTGAAATTATACGGTAAAACTATCTGAAAGTGGTAGTGTATTATCTGTAGAACAGAACATCCAAGCTTGCAGTATACATTAGGCAAAACTGTAGTAAATAATCTATGTAACTGTAGTACATTTTAGAAGCAAATATAGTATAAAACATTCAATCTTGTAGTACATATTAGGAAAAAGTCTAGTATATAACTTGTCGTACATTTTAGAAGCAAATATACCACAAAACATTCAACATTCAAACTTGCAATACACATTAGGAAACAATCTAGTATATAACTTGTAGTACATTTTAGAAGCAAATGTAGTATAAAACATTCAAACTTGTAGTACATATTAAGCAAAATTATAGTATATAATCTGTGCAGTTGCTATGCATTTTAGAAACAAATGTAGTATAAATATTCAAATTTAGAGTACACATTAGGCAAAAATATAGTATTTAATCTGTGTAGTTGCAGTGCATTTTAGAAGCAAATGTAGTATAAATATTCAAACTTGGAATACAAATTAGGCAAAAGTGTAGTATATAATCAGTGTAACTGCAGTACATTTTCAGAGCATTTGTAGTATAAAAATATTCAAGTCTGAAGTATACACTAACTGAAAGTATAGTATAATATATTATGTATTTTTGAAGTACATTTTAAAAGCATCTATAATATAAAATATTCATATTTTCAGTACACATTATCTAAAAGAGTTAGTTTATTATCTATTTATATACTAATTTTTCTTTATCTGATTGCATCAAAGCCAAGACATTATGAGGTCTGCTCTCGTTGCTTCCCCTAATTTTTTTAGAGTAAATTGGAGATTGTGAAGTCCAAGATGGGGTCAAAATATTTTGATGCATTGAAGAAGACCACTTTTCTATATATACATGGATATGCCTAAGTTAAGTTCAAGCTTCATTCGGCTTGAAGCTATACTTAGGAGGTTTAACTTAAAAAAGCTGTCATTTCATTTTTCGAAGGGGGTTGAGGTTCCTTTTTTTGTAGCTGAATTTTTTATGGTTTTAGGGTTGTCATATGTGGGGCAATCTATTGATATAACATTGGAGATAAAGTCTTCAACCTTTGGCAGCCTTTTTTCTGAAAAGCTACAAAATATAACTAAATCTAAAATAGCAAAAAAGTTTGAGAAGTCTGTATATAAGGATAATAATGAGGACTTAAATAAATTTTGTAAGTTGTACATACTAGTTTTTAATTATTTTTTGTTTCCAACATCTAATTATTGGACCCCACAATTTCTCCTACCATACTTGGATAATGTGTCTAGAGTTGGTATGTATGCATGGGGCATAGTTACATATAATTTTCTTGTCCAAGATATGAAGAACTATTTATGAGTAGGTAGAGAAAGAACCAAGAAGTACATTGACGGGTGCACAGTCGGTTTGATGGTAAGTGTTTGCTTCATTTTTCTAATAATATTAATTATATTTATATTCAAGTGAGTATAATTTTTTGATTTATGAATGACAGGTATGGGTTTATGAATACATCTCGTCACTAGCTTTACCAGTGAGTTTGTTTAAGTTTCTACACTTTTACCAGTGGAAGGATAGCAAAATCCAACATAATATAGAGGAGGCTGAGAATAAATTGAAACAAATTATAGCAGAAATGGTAATAATTGTAATAATTCATTATTAGCTTTTTGTATAAGAATTTGAATTTGATAATTATTTTCATTGTAATAGGTTGTAGCCCTCAACCCCACTCCAAAGGAGTTAGAATTACCAGTTTTGATCAGAGGTTGCCAGTACTACTATCAGTGAAGTCCATGTTTGTGATCATACAATATATGAAGTAATTATTGCAGCTAAAGTTGAAGAAATTAAATCATTGAAAGAAAAAGTTGCTTCATTTGATATGAAGGCAATGAAGGAGCAATGTGAAGAAGAGCATCTAGCTGAGGACAAGACTAAGGGGGAGGAGTTTAAATATAAAGCTGGTGAGTTTGTACATGAGGGGGGACTTGATTTGGTAGATGATACACAGAAAGAAGGGGATGAATCTGAAAACACGGTAGATGAAGAAAGTCAAATAAAACACCATCATGATCTTTCATATTCTCCCAAACCTTTGAAGATAAAAATTTATGTACCAATTCAAGCAGCTGAGTTTGAGGAATCTAAGATTGAAGTGACAAATGTCATGTCTTCGATTTTGACAAATACGTGTAATCGAGAAGACAGAAAGCTAAAATAGAATTTCTAAATTTTGTTAGCCCCCCGAGCACCACACCAGCCAAAAGAGCATGACAAGTGACAAAGACCTATGGTCCTCTTCATCGTGCAAAAATAAATAAATAAATAAAACAAAGAACAAAATGAGAAGAAGGTGTTGTCAACTACTTGATATTTTAAGTTTTTTCTATTTATATTTTATTTGTAAATTGTCTGTTTGTACTATATGTAATGATATTTTATTCTTGACTGGTTGATATTTGTACTTAATGTGATCATATCTTATACTTCATGTTGGTAATATTTGTACTTAATGTGCTATGTCTTTGTACTCCAAGTTGGTGATATTTATACTTATGTGCTATTCTTTTGCCCTTCATATTGGCGATATTTGTACTTTATGTCTTAATCTTTTATACTCCATGTTGGAATATTTGTATTTTATGTGCTCATCTTTTGTACTTGATAGTTGATCTTTGATATGTAATGTGCTAGATTTTTGTACCCCATGTAGGCATATTTTGTACTCCAATATGGAAAACTTCAATAGTTGATACTTTAGACTTAATGTGCTAAGATTTGTACCCCATGTTGGTTATATTTTGTACTTCAATAGGAGATACTTCAATAGTTAATACTTTGCACTTAATGTGCTTGAGTTTTGTATTCAATGTTGGTTATATTTTGTACTTCAATAGTTGATACTTTGTACTTAATGTGCTTAAGTTCTGTACTCCATGTTGACTTTACTTTGTACTTTAATAAGGGATACTTCAATAGTTTATACTTTACACTTAATGTGCTTGAGTTCTGTACTCCATGTTGGTTATATTTTATACTTCAATAAGGGATACTTCAATAGTTGATACTTTACACTTAATGTGCTTGATTTCTGTACTCTATGGTTACATTTAGTTTTATAAATGGGATTGATAAAATTATAATGATATGGTGGGATTACACTGTTGAGAATAATATAATATTGTGTTTGGTGACTAGGATTACATAGTTTGGATATAAGGATTAAATAATGAGTTTACTAAATTATCCATTGTAGGAAGACGAAAAATTAAATATGCATGGATATAATTACATATCACAAATGTTTCCTCCTCCCATTAGTTTGGATTACATAATCACAGCTCAAGTGGTGTGATAAACAATCAATTGAGTGTAGGATTGTATATCGTGCTTCCAATTAATCCTGGGCTTTTGTCATTGAAACTAAACACTTGATATGGCTTGATAAAATTATCTAATAAGCCTTATCCACCAAACCAAACGAGCCCTATGTTAGATATATTTTGCATTTCAATAGAGGATACTTCAATAGTTAATACTTTGCACTTAATGTGGTTAAGTTTTATACTCCATATTGGCTATTTTTTATATTTCAATAGGGAATACTTCAATAGTTGATACTTTGCACTTAATATGGTTGAGTTTTGTACTCCATGTTGGCTCTATGTTGTACTTCAATAGTTGATACTTTGTACTTAATGTGCTTGGATTTTATACTCCATGTTGGTATATTTTGTACTTCAAAAGGGGATATTTCAATACTTGATTCTTTGTACTTAATGTGCTAGTCTTTTGTAGTTCAATTGTTAACACTTTGTACCTAATGTGTTGTGTTTTGTATTGCAGGAGATAAAAGATATTGGTCTAATTCAGGTGGCAGAGGAACCAACTAGCCCAAAGATCGAAGCACCTAATCTCTATAAAGAAAAGACTAATTATAGAAGTCGTGAACTTATTCCAGTAGAAGAGCGAGAAGTCATCAACAACTTTATCAGAAAAAATAATTTAAGGTAACAAAATTTGCTTATTATTTTTCTTTTGGATAAATTGGTGTCTAAACTAACAATTAGCAATTGTATAGGGTGACTATCTGGGAGGGAGTAAAATAGTTTCTAGATGGAAGAAGCTTTTGTGAGCTCTTATTTGGAGGAGAACTTATCGATGACATAGTGCAATGCTACATGTCAATATTATACAGTCCATCTTTCAGCAACAAATGTCACCATAACGTGTGATTTACGTCCGCAATAGCACAGGTATGTGGTGGTTTCCTAACTTAATTTAGTTTATGTTCCAATGAGTATAATCATTTATTTTATACTTCATAAGCTAATATATTAGACAGACTCAGGGGATGCAACTTGAAGGATATGACGGATGAAAAATTCGTGGAGATGATACCTACACTTAACTCCTTCATCCATAAAGATTTGGAAGATCTCACATTAGATGTTGTAAACCAGTGTTGTCACATAATCCTACCGATTTGTTGGCACCATTATTGGTTTTTGGTTGTCCTTGACTCCTCGACTCATTTTTTCTTATATATGAATTCAATGATGGCCACCAGATATAAACCGACAGCTACTGTCATTGTAAGTTTGCTTCCTTTCCCTGTGATTTCTTCAAAAAATAGAGAGTCAACAACTAATTAATATTTTCGTAGGCTTTATTCTATTCTCGGTACATGAAGCTTTCATTAGGGTGTCATGTGGATGAATACATAAGGCAAAAAAAAAGTAAACAGCAAAAGGGTACAGTGGATTATAGTGTCTATGTGTGCCTTTGAGCAGAATGTTTCGCTAGAGACACATTCGAGTTCTGGAGGTCTACTGGAACAATTAACACGGACAAATACCATGCGGCAATGGCATATATAATATTATGTCATGAAAATGCCAGGATTTGAATCACACTTTGTATGTAAATATATATATATATATAAATTGAAGCATACTTTGTATATAATTTATTTTGTATGTAAGTGTAGTTTTTCATCAAGTATTTGTAATATTTTAAATTGAAATTAGGCAGTGAATTAAGTACAATTTAAGGGAATGAAGTATAAAAGTGGAAAAAATAAAGTATAACCATTGCACTGATGTATAACATGCCCAGTCTCATGAAACTAGGCAACGAATTTGAGTATAATATGAGGAAAATAAAGTACAAACCTAAAAAAAATAAGGTATAAAACATGAGGAGTGAATTTGAGTACATTTTGACATAAATGAAGCATAAACTCAGAATAAATAAAGTATAAAATGTGTTTCACTAAAATATACTTCAGTTTAATTGAAAATGCCTGGTGAATTTGAGTATAATTCGAAGGAAATGAAGTACAAATCCAGAACAAATAAAGTATAAATTATTTTTCGTTGAAGTACACTTTGATTTTATTGAAATTGGGTAGCCAATTTGAGTATAATTTGAGAAAAATGAAGTACAAAGCCAGAACAAACAAAGTATAAATTATATTTCTTTGAAGTTTACTTCAATTCAATTGAAAATGGGCAGGGAATGTGAGTTCAATTTGAAAGAAATGAAGTACAAACCCAAAACAAACAAAAAATAAAATTTGTTTCATCGAAGTACACTTCAGTTCTATTGAAACTGGGCAACCTATTTGAGTAAAATGAAGTAAAAACCCTGAACAAACAAAGTATAAAATGTGTTTCTTTGAAATTTACTTCAATTCTACTAAAACTGGACAGGGAATGTGAATACAATTTAAAGAAAATGAAGTACAATCCCAGAAAAAATATTTTTGTTGAAGTACACTTCAATTCCAATGAAACTAGATAGCTAATTTGATTACAATTTTAGGGCAGTGAAGTACAAACCAAGAAAAAATAAAGAATAAGATAAGTTTCTTTGAAGTTCACTTCAATCCAGTTGAAATTAGACAGGGATTTTGAGTATAATTTGAGGGAAATGAAGTACAAACCTTAAACAAACAAAGTATAAAATGTATTTCTTTAAAGTTTACTTCAATTCAATTGAAACTTGGCAGTGAACATGAGTACAATTTTTACATACTGAAGTATAAACATTGAACTAACAAAGTATAAAATATATTCTTTTGAAGTACACTTATTGCAATTAAAAAAATATTCTCCAATAGTTAAAATGATTGTCTTATACAATATTTTAAAATTATTGTATCATGTGAAGTACATATTTGTACTGGTGATTTGTGGATATTATCGTCAAATTCTCATTTGTTAACATGTTTGAAAGCATAAGAATTCTTTCATTGCCGCGATTGACAACATTCATTGGTTGAACACTAGTGGTTAATAAATTAAAACTTTAATATAATTTTATTCATATGATAAAAATCACACACATTTGTATAATTTGGTTATTATTTACCAAGACTTAAAATTCAATCATTGAACAAATTTCAATTCAACAATATTAGTAAAAATATTAAGGTATTAAATTCAAAATTATCAAAATAAGGAAAAAATGTCAAGAAATATTACATTATTTATACTTTGTATGTAAATACATAAATAAATTGAAGCATACTTTATTTGTAATATTATTTTTTATGTAAGTGTAATTTTTCATTAGTACTTATAATATTTTTCATTGAAATTTTGCAATAATTTTGAGTTAAATGAAGTACAAACGTGGAACAAATAAAGTATAAAATATATTTTCTTGAAGTACACTTAAATTAAATTAAAACTGAAAAGTGAATTTGAGTACAATTTGGAGGCATTGATGTACAAACCCAGAAAAAGAAAAATATAAAATATGTTTCATTGAAGTACATTTCAATTTCATTAAAATTTAGCAGCCAATTGGAGTACAATTTGAGAGAATTGAAGTACAAACCAAGAAAAAACAAAGTATAAGATGTGTTTCTTTGAAGTTCACTTTAATTCAATTGAAATTGGGCAGAAAATTTGAGTATAATTTGAAGAAAATGAAGTACAAACCCAGAACAAACAAAGTATAAATGTATTTCGTTGAAGCATACTTCAGTTCAACTGAGACTGGTAGCCAATTTGAGTAAAATGAAGTACAAACTAAGAAAAAACAAAGTATAAAATGTGTTTCTTTGAAGTTTATTTCAATTCAATTGAAACTGGGTAGGGAATGTGAGTGCAATTCGAAGGAAATAAAGTACAAATCCAGAACAAAGAAAATGTAAAATATGCTTCGTTGAAGTGCACTTCAATTCCACTAAAACTAGCAGACAATTGGAGTACAACTTGAGGGAATTGAAGTGCAAACAAAAAAAAAAAAGAGTATAAGATGTGTTTCTTTGAAGTTCACTTCAATTCAATTGAAATTGAACAGAAAAGTTGAGTACAATTTGAAGGAAATAAAGTACAAATCTAGAACAAACAAAGTATAAAATGTGCTTCGTTAAAGTACACTTCAATTCCACTGAAACTAGCAGCCAATTGGAGTACAATTTGAGGAAAATAAAGTACAAACCAAGAAAAAATAATGTATAAGATGTGTTTCTTTAAGTTCACTTCAATTCAATTGAAACTGGGTAAGGAATATAAGTACAATTTAAAGGAAATGAAGTACAAACTCAGAATAAATAAAGTATAAAATGTGTTTCGTTGAAGTACAAAATTTAACTAATTTACTGATTTTTTGCAAGTTCGACGATTATGCCCCTATTCTACCACACTTTTTACACTTAATTACACGTTTCTCAATTTGTGATGGAATTCTCTGTGTTCTTCTATACCCAAGCTAAGATAGGCAATCAAGTGCATTAATGAGGCCATCATCCTTTGGCGAAAATAGATTTATATCAATCATAGGAATAGGGTTTATCACTACTTGGTATGCTTGTTGATACATCTCAACTACGTAGTATTGATCGATGAAGTCATACAATGAAAGTCACCTTGACTTAATACAAGCACAAGCATGTTTGCATTATATTTTATCAATCTTCCATGCTTTGCACGAACAAATCCTGCTATGTAAATCTACGGCATACTATTTATCTTGCTTAATCACCTCAAAGCTCTAACCGCTAGACATAACAACTTTTAAGTTATGAGAACGCATATGATTGATTGCCAACTTCTTCTCTTGCTTTAGACATATTTGACCAGCCATCTTATGAGATTCTTCTCTTCGATCATGCATCATAACCATCATTTGCATGCATATGTGATCAACTATGGTTGCAACTAGCATAAATTGGATTGGTTTAACCCAATTATTTCAATATTCTGCTTGATTATTGTTTATTACCCCCATCGATCTCCGCTGAAAAGGAATTTGCCCAACATGGTGGGTTAGACTACATAATAAAGTCTCTGGCAAGTGGCAATGACTCCAAGACGCTGCTTATATGTCGTGTATACTCCTGCCTTGTAGGTGGATGTGCAACTTTCATAAAAATAGAGCACCAATGTTTCTTATTATGTAGAGTGTATTTCCATAATACTTGAATTTAAAATAATAGAACAGTAATGTACTAAATGTTAAGAATTAGAGTTTATTTCCCATAATTGTTTTGCAAACAAAGATAAAGTATACTTAATTATTTCTTAAAGTTATCCACTAAGTGTCTCAAGCAATACACACGGTGGCTACTGGGAAATGTCACGGAAATGGCCTTAAGAAGACCTGGATGTCGACCGGAGAAGAAAGTGAACCTTGACAAGCCAGACAAAAATTGAGAATCTAAGACACTTCTTAGCTTGAAGTATAACTACTCCCAATTAATATCATTTTCAGAGTCAACAACTGCATATGCTAGCGTGAATAAGTCATCATTAGCATCCTTATTGACAACACTAAGTAAGCATCGTTTGTATTTATTTTTAGTATGGGTGCCATCTAAAAATATCAATAGTCTATATCCCTTGAGAAAACCAATAAAGCAGGCAGTGAAGCATATAAATAGCCGATGAAATTTTTGACTAATTGAGTTAATCTCACAATCTGCAATACTTCTAGGGTTTGTCCTCTTCACAGCATCATAGTACCACCTCAACTTATCAAAATACCTTTCTCAGCACTATGAATGTCATGCATAGCTAATTCGATACCCATCCATACTTTATGGTACCTAAGTTCCACACCGTACTCTCTATGGACATCTTTCAATATGATAGAGGGCCGATAACATAGCTCTGATCTCAATTTATTCTTTATAATGTTAGCAACCTAAGCAGAATCGGATTTAGGATGTCCCATTGTTCAAAGATTAGCCTCATCACATGTGTGCTATATATTGTATTTTTGAATGCCAAATAATTTATCAACCTCATGCCTTGATGCATGATTCTCCATTTGCAATTTTCATCACTACAAATGGCTATGATTTTTTTGTTGTCATTTTTCTTGTATTTACAAAGTAGACACCGCATAATTCTAAATTCCTAAACATCCTTGAATGTCTAACCCTTCCTATACATGTAATTCCTCCATGCATCAATTGAGTTGCTAGTTAAAACCAATTCATTGTGCGATGTATTGGTCGAACCAATTTCCTCCTTGACTGCATCCCTTGAGTTTGACAAATGAAGTATAATTTGAGATGAAAGAAATACAATTTTAATAAATTGAAGTATAATTTCAAAATATTTGAAGTATAAAACCCTATCAACTGCAGTACAAGTTTTGATAATCCATTAGTAGAACACTTGAAGCATTAAACTTAAATAATGGAATATGATTTTATGTGAAACAAAGTACGATTTCAGATAATTGGAGTATAAATTTGTATAAAGTGAAGTACAATTTTGAATAGTTTAAGTATAAAACCATAGCAACTATAGTACAGTTTTGGATAATCAATAAATAGAATGCATGAACTATAAAATTTCAATGAATAGAGTACAATTTTAGGTAAAATGAAGTATAATTTCAGAAAAAAAAAGTAAAATTTTAAATAAAGTTTGGATAATCAATAAATAGAACACTTGAAGTATAGAACTTTAATGAATAGAGTACATATTTAGGTAAAATAAAGTATAATTTCAGAAAAAAAAAAAAAGCACAATTTTAGATAAAATAAAATATAATAATTCTGCTAATTGAAGTACATGTTTAAATAAAATGAAGTACAATTTTAGAACACTTGAAGTATAGCACTTCAATGAACAAATTATAGGTTTTGTAAAGTGAAGCAAGTATAATTTTAGAAAATAGAAGTACAATTTTACATATAGAAAAGTACAATTTCAAAACACGTGAAATATAAAATCATAGCAAAAGAAGTATAATTTTGGTTAATCAATAAATAGAACACTTGAAGTGTAGAAAATCAATGAATAGAGTATAAGTTCAGGTAAAATAAAGTATAAAATGAAGTATAATTTTAGAAAAAAGAAGTACAATTTTATTAAAGTGAAGTATAATTTTTGAACATTTGAAGTACAAAACCCTAGCAACTGTAAAATAATTTTAAACAATCCATTAGTTAAACATTTGAAGTATAAAACTTAAAATATAGAGTACAATTTTATGTAAAATGAAGTATAATTTTAGATAATTAGAGTACAAATTTGTATAAAGTGGAGTAATTTAAGTATAAAATCTTAGTAACTGCAGCACAGTTTGGGATAATCATTAACTAGAACACTTGAAGTATAGAACTTCAATAAATAAAGTATAGGTTTAAGTAAAATAAAGTATAATTTTAGAAAAAAATGAAGTACAATATTATATAAAGTGAAGTATAATTTTCAAACATCTGAAGTATAAAATCCTAGCAGCTGCAGTACAATTTTTGATAATCGTTTAGTTGAACACTTGAAGTATAAAATTTAAATAATGGTCTACAATTTTTTTCAAATGAAGTACAATTTTATTTCCAATGAAGTATAATGTAAAATGTTCTAAGTAGAGAAAGATTTTCAAATAAATAGAGTACAATTTCAGAACACTTGTTGTACAAAATTTTACAAACTACAGTACGGTTTAAATTCTGTGGAAGTAGTACCTTAAAACATCACAACTCTTCTTGGCACTGCTACTTGATTCATCCTTTCGGTTTACTAGGATGTCAATAATATTTATCGTTAATATCAAATGTAGTAAAACCATATTTAGGACATCTTCATCATCAGTCAATGTCATGTACAATCTTTGATGTGAAATTATGTATCACAAACTGAAGAACTCGATGTTGATTTCATTTCATTTTCTTGCAAGATTAATGTACATGTTCATTAAAGTCTTAGTATCCTTAATTGACATTATATGGAGCTGATATTTGTAGCGACAACTCCCCAACTCTTGATCGAACAATCCAATTTTACTACTAGTTGACATTATCGAAAAAATACAAGAAACTCGGAAGCAATAGAGAAGAAGAAAAAACCTAAAAATAATGAAGAAGAAACCTAAAAATGTTGAAAATAAAAAGAGAAGAAGACAATGTAGATGTCGAGATGGTGGTTGATGGGTCCCACAATTATTCTCGTTCCCGCCGTGGAGCTTGTTGCATTTTTTTTCTTTCTATTTTTGGAAATAATACTGCTATTGGTAGAGTTTACCGTTACTTTTGTTTATGACAAAAAAGTGAAAAAAATGAGTGAAAAATATCATACTTAAGGAAAGTTTTGTCAAATCAAGTGAATAGGGAGTGAACTCTAAAATTCTAACAAAATTAGGGAGTTTAGTTTAAACAAAATCTAGTGGGAACTAATCACAAAAATGAAAAGTGATTTTGATACTTTTAAATAAGTCTCCTTGTTAAAAATCCATCCTTAATTCAAATCTACAATTTATTTACATAAAATTAGAATCACTAATAGACGTTAGTCATCGTACATCTGTAAATTTGTTTGTAAGTCTCATGTACACCAACCGTCATATTAAAAGAGCTCGTTATACCCAAAATCATTACAATAGTAGCAACAAGGGAATGCTGAAAATAGAGCTAATGATTTGAACGTCACAGATACCACTTCGATCAAAATTGGTGATGGCTTCAACTAAATTAATATATATTTGATGATATTGAAAGTTGTTTATAGTAAAAAAAAGTGATGTTTGGGCTAATTCGACTAGAGAGGCTGAGTGATCCAACTGCTATATTTCTCAAGGTTTGAGATCTGCAACAATAGCAAACGTTAAACTAGCCGAGGTACCTTGGTGAAGGTACTCTGATGCTTAAGTCAGTTTTGGTCAAAAAAGAATAATCAAATAGAATATTAGAAACTTATAGTGTATTTGGCATTACCTGAAGCATGGCTGGTAATGAGGTATTTATGGCCTTCTCATGGCGTGTAATATATTGAAGGTGCCCCTATTAGGTGTAGAGGGCTCTAGTCCTTCCCAAGGGATTAATGGTCACTCTTGATCCCGATGCTATTCCAAGTGGCATTATCTCCTACTTTTTAAGGTGAACAGCACTCTAGGTAGGCACCTTCCTATCAAAGATGGTAGCAGAAACTGTACCGACTGTTACGCACCATTAATGTGGAGGCATGCTGTTTGTTAGAATATTAAATACGACGAGGATATAAGTCAGTTTCGGAGTGAGCAATCTGGTCGATTATAGTCCAATAGATGGGACAGTAGACCAGAGAGATGGTTGAATAGGCTAAATGGCTTGAAGCCTCCAATTGAATGCAGTTGAGAATAGTACGCTCGACCTGATGGTTGTTGTCGAGTGGTTCAGCCTAGCTGGGTGCAAAATGATGTTAGATTGTGCATGTTAAGTGGGCCTATTATGAGTCTGTTAGACTATCCCATATCATGAGTCCTCTTCACTCCCTATCCTGGTCAAGCCTGTCGATGAGCAGGAACAAAGAATAGATAACTGAATTATGGTTACAGTGATTATAGCGGTTATGCGCATTCAACCAAGGTTCTACCCACACGACCAAGATTTTTAAATATTCGACCAAGATTTTTGAATTCTTAACCAACGTTTGTGATGATTTTTATTCATTTAATGTGTTGATTACATCACAGAATACGAAGCACGATGGCAGTAGTGTAATTAGTACTATTTCTTGGCTTTTTACGCCTAAATATCTATAAATATATGGGATAGAGACATCTATTTGTACTTTTGCTAAAATCATTTCTGGTTGAGTTCTTGCTCTCCAAGCTCTCCAAATCTTTCCTACGCTTAGAGTTTTCAGGATATCCACTGTAAGTTCTTCTACCCATTTGATCTTTTCTTCCTTGTCTTTGTGAAAATGTCTAGCGATTCAAATAATGAGGTCACTAAGTCCAAGGGTATAGCATTTCACGAAGAAATTTGGGTTGAAAGTGGGTTTGAAATAACCTGTGAGAGCAGTCCTAATAGTTCATCGAGCGATAGCTCGAGCTCAAGCACAAAAAAGGCTGTGTCTGGGGGCAAAGCTGGCCTGGGCAATTTTCTAGCATCTTGGGGTCCATTATTTACTCTGGATCACTATACCAAAATAATTTTTAAAATATCCCTCGCCAACCTAGTGTGAATTAGGGAGATGTACCATATTCATAAAAAGTATGAGTTGTTGGTGTTGAGGGCTTGGGGTAGAATGCATCGACCTCCTAGGGGATGCATAATGGTGTTCGAGGAGAGATTGAGGTGTGGTTTTAGGTTTTCTCTTGCCCAAGCAATAGTTGACCTCCTAGTGGGTCTAGAGGTCTGTATAAGCTAATTGCTTCCAAATTATTTCACTACCCTCTATAACTTTGCTGTGTTGATGCATCTCTTCGACCAGCTTGCCTCCTTCACCAACTTTACAAATTTATTCTATTTATCCATGTCCCGAAAGTCGGGCAATTCAAAAGAGTCCAATTTTTACTATCTCACGGCGTGCCCACGTCAAAAATTTCTAGTAGCCTTTTCCTCTTCTTACGGCCAAGAGTGGAAGAAACACTTTTTTTATATTCGGGGGCTAGGGAATTTTATCATTCCAAGGGGTTGGTGAAGGGGGCCTATGGAAATGCTGAAAAACTAGACACCTAATTAGCCCAACACCTTTATCAAGGATCTGGTCGGATTTGGGCATATGGAGGCCTCAGTTTTAACCTAATAGAGGTGTTTAGTATTGGCTGGCTTATCACCCACCAAGCTTGACCTGCTGGTAGGCAATCAACTAGGTAGAAATTTTTGTTAATTCTGTCAACTGTGGTTGTTGTGATTGTTTTTCTTTCTGCTCGATTCTAATGCTGTTGTTTTGTCTATACCTGTAGATCGAGAAGAGATAATAGCCATAAGTTAAGCTGAAGCTTAAGCCAGGGCCTTAAGGAATGAGGAACATCATCGAGCGGCTGTTGCTCGATGAGAGGCTCCCGCTGCAAAGTCGGCTACCTCAACATGATCAATATTAGCTCCTATGGCACCCCAAATCAAACAAGCACCCGAGTCCTAATCTGCACAGCAAAAAGAGCCCATGTAAAGCAGTCCCATGAGTTGGGGCAAAAGATAGATAATCGAGCAGGGAGGCTCAGCGCCCAAGAGGACAACGAGTGATAAGGGAAAATAGAAGGCAATAACAGGCTATGACCTATTTGGAAAGCATAGTGATAGGGTGCTATTCCAACGTCTTCAGTTGCAATCACCCTGTTTTAGGACCGACCCCACAAATGAAGTGACTAACTTGACCTCCATCCTTTAAAGGGGAATAACTGGCGGCAATGCCCTGAAATGGATGATCTCGAGCTTTTCTTACCTGACCAACATAAATTAATAGGCCAAAGTCAGATTGGGGCTCTCAAGGCATTGGCCTACCACTGTAATATGGTGAGTATAAGGTCAAAAATTTCCCATCGAATTCTTTTTCCATAGTTGTACTGTAGGCTGACATTCTTATGTTACACGTAAGCTAAATGGACTACAAATCTTTCGTTGATTAGAGTTGGCATTGGTGGATTTGGAGGTGCTATAGGGTGGAGGAGGTGCAGAGACCCTCAAGGTTTAGCTCGAGTCTTCCCAACTTCAAGTCAACCATCTGACCAAACAAGTGGTCGAGCTTAAGGAACATCTAAACTCCAAAGATCAGTAGCTGGTCCAGGCAGTCGAAGAGCAGAGTCGAATGGACTCTATAATCAAAAAAGCTCACTTGGACCTATAGGTGAGCCACACCTCTGGTCGAGCAGTAGGTCATGTGAGGTAATCGAGGAGGCATGGAAGGCCTTCAATTGACATCATCTTACAATTCTATGGAATGCGATGGAGTAATTCATCATGAGCTCAGCTTTTTAGGGTATGAGCATAATTACATCACTTAATGATGCTTGCGAGGCATTCCATAAGGTCGTGAAGCAACTCAAGTGCTTGGGTTATACTTTTTAGCCAATGACAAGAGCAAAATAAGCCTTGCACTCAATAACAATCTGCAACCTTACCCCAAATCTGAGAAGAGTGGGATCAATCAGGCCGAGGAGAAAGACACCACAACTAACACGCCCGATAAGCCCCTAACTGAAGCTCAAAAGAAGAAGGCTAAGGTCGATGTAAGGTTGGAGAAATTGGCCGATGAATTTGCATTTGCTGAGAACCTTGTTGTTCAGCTTAGGGAGGAACAAGTTAATATGGCGTAGTACATGTTGCATTTAACTACCTTTATGAGCGACGTCGTAAGGTCTTCTCAACCACCCCAAGCTATTTTACCTCTTTCGTGCACATTGCTGCAGCGTAACTTAAACTGGCCAGAGGGTGACCAGGCAGGGTCCAGTCAGGGTTGACCTTGAAGCTTGTTGCTGCTTTAGTCTTTGTTGTTTTTGTCTCTCTTTTCTTTTTCTTTTTCTTCTTTTTTTTTGTAGTGGAATTGTAATGAATGAAAGATGCTTTTCATATCTGTTTTGTCGAATGAAATAAATTTCTTGCCCCTTGTCAAATGCATCTTTATCATTGCGATAGTGTGGGGAATGACTGATAAAACAGTTGGTTATCACGATCACTATCAAGAAAATCTAACAACATTATTGTCAATTTTACTTAATGTTTACTGACGCATGGTTTTGCCAAAGCGCATTTAGTAATTTATTTTTCACAACTGTGTGGTTGATTCTCATTGTTGTATGGTCGAGTTTTTGATCAACTACTTGGTCGATTATTTGGTTTGGGCTGAAAAGCCTTGGTTTTGTAGCATGTAGCTAGTTGGAGTTAACAGTGTGGTCAATTTTAGTTTTGGTAGCGCGAAATTGCAGTTACATTAACTGTGAGGTTAACTCAAAACTCGATTAGGCAGCACATAGCTATTTTCTATCGATTATAGGATCGTCTTTGATCTTGAGTGGCAACGAAACACTACTTATTCATCTACTATGGGGTTGATTACGAACTTTGTGGCAGTATGAAGCTGTTCATTCATCGATTACAGGGTTGACTTTGATCTTGAGTGGCAGCGAGGGGCTGCTTATTCATCGATTATGGGATCGACTAGGAACTTTGTGGCAGCATGAAGTTGTTTGTTTGTCAACGATGGGGTTGACTTTGATCTTGGTTGGCAGCAATGGGCTGCTAATTTGTCGATTATGGGATCGACTTTGATCTTGGTGTTTGCTAGATACGGTTATGATAATGTCTGCAAATAGTAGCGGTATTATTAGAACTTTATACAAGTCGGAGAATATAAGGATGATTACAATATAATTTCAAATGTAGAATTTTCTCAAGTTGATGGTGTTCCACGGGTGAAAGAGTTCATCCCCTTCTATATTAGCAAGTTTGTAGACGTTATGCTTCGATACTTTTACAATAATATACGGTTCTTCCCATTTAGCGTTGAGCATGCCAACATTCTTGGAGACTTTCACCTTCTTGAGAACGAGGTCTTCAATCTTAAAATGGTACGGCTTGACCCCTTTGTTATCATTCTCAGCCAACCTCAACCTGTAGCATTGCATAGTATTATACGCTTCCTGCCTATGTTCATCAATAGTCTCCAAGTTGAGCTTTCTATCGATATATTTTTGAGTGGGTGAAAGTGAATGACTCGAGCAATGTGTTGAATGACCTATGAGGAAATGACTGCTTTATACCCGTAGACCAAAATGTAAGGGTAATGACCTGTGGCTATTCGGGAAGTTGTCCTATACACCCAGAGCACTCTGGGGAAGTCGTTTGCCCAGTTCGAGCCAGTGTTCTATATCTTGGCTTTCAGATGGTCGGGAATCATTCTGTGTGTTACCTTTATCTAGCTATTCGATTGAGGATTACCCACTGAAGTAAAGTACTGGGTAATCCCCAAGGCTTCGCACCAACCTCTAGTACTCTTGCTTTGGAACTAAGTGTTATTATTTGAAATAAAGACCTTAAGCAGACCAAAATGACAGATGATGTTCTTCCAGGTAAAACTTTTAATGGCTGCATTTGTTATCTTAGGAATAGCCTTAGCTTCAACCCATTTGGTAAAGTTCTCGACTGCAATAATTATAAATTTTTGCTATCCAGTCGACTTTAGCAGCGAGCCCAAAATATCGATCTCCCACTAGTCGAATGGCCAAGAAATTTGGACATTAACCATTGGCGTTATAGGTTGGTACAGCAAGTTTGAATGAACTTCGCATGATGTATATTTTCGAACAAAATCCATCGAGTTCTTTAACAATGTTGGCCAAAAGTACCCATACCTGATTATTTTATGGACAAGGGATTTTCCTCCGAAATGGTTGCAACACATACCTGCATGGATATCTTGTAATACTTTGAGAGCTTGGTCGAGATTTAGGTACCTCATGAAGGGTCTAGAGATCGACCTCTTATACAATTGACCATGCACATCGAGCGCAAACTTGGAAGCTTGACCTCAAAGGCGTTGAGCCTCATTTTTCTCTTCGGGGATTATGCCTAGCTCAGGTAAAGTTTGATTGGGTCTTGCTAAGAAAGTACAGTCTCCTCAATGTTTACTATTACATTCTCCCTAAAAGGTTTGATCGATAGCTTATCAGTGACTCGAAAAGTGATTTTTCTATCTCTCGTGCCCCTAGTCGAGCTTGCAAAATTTGACAAGGCATTCATCCACTCGTTCTCAGATCGGGGCGCATAATTGAGGGTGAACCTTTTGAATGACTACTACAATTTTCTCACCGCGGCCAGGTATTAGTTTATTATCGAATCCTTAGCTTCAAAATTTTTGTCAACTTACTCAGCCATCAATTGGGAGTCTGTAATTGTGACCAAGTGCTCGACACCTTGGTTGAGCGCCATCCTCATTCTAGCTAGAAGGGCCTCATATTTGCCTCATTATTTGTGACTGCATAGTTTAATTTTATTACAAAATCATATTCCTCTGCTGCTGTGGAATAGAGAGCAACTTCTACTTCTCTCTAGATGTGGTCGACGATCCATCGACGTAAAAAGTCTAGACAAGGGGGCTTCGCAATTCTCTTTGGGCAAGTCAACTCACTCAGCGATGAAGTCAGCTAGAACTTGTGCTTTGATAGCGATTCTCGATTGGAAGGTAATGTCGAATTCTCCCAACTTGATGGCCTATTTGGTCAACCCTCCAGATATGTCAAGCTTCAACAATACTTTTTTCAGCGATTGGTTAGTCAGCACTACAATAGCATGAGATTGGAAGTATAGACGTAGCTTTTGAGCCACGATGACCAGTGCCAAGGAAAATTTCTCGATCTTCAAGTAATTATGCTCCAGTCCTTGGAGTGACTTGCTACAATAATAGACTGGTCGATGGCTGCCATCTGTAGTCAAGACTAAGACCAAGTTGATTAATACATCAGAGACCACCAAATATATCTGAAGTGCCTCTCTCAATTCAGGTTTTGCAAGCATGGGGGCAAGGACAAGTATTGCTTCAACTTGACCAGCACCCAATCACATTCTTCACTCCACTGGAAGCCCAATTTCTTGTCATTTTTTAGAATTTTGAAGAAAGATAAAACTCTTATATGTCAATCTTGTAATGAATCTGCCTAAGGCAATAATCCTTCTAACCAGCCTCTGGATGTCTCTGACTATTCACGGAGGAGTGATGTCAAGAATGACCTAAAGTTTTTGCGGGTTTACCTCAATACCTCAATGACTGACCATGTAGCCTAAAAATTTACCCATGCAAACTCTAAAGGTACACTTATTCGGATTTAGCTTCAAACCAAACACTCTCAAAATAGCAAAAGTATGATTAAGATCAAGCAAGTGGTCTTGGGCCTTTTTCATCTTTACAATCATGTTGTCAACGTATACCTCCATCGACTTGCCAATTTCATTTTTGAACATAAAGTTGACCAGCCTTTGGTAAGTTGCTCCAGCATTTTTTAGTTCAAAAGACATGACCAAAAAGCAATAGACCACATTAGGAATGACAAAAGAAGTCTTATCCCTATCCTTAGGAGCTATGAAAATTTGATGGTAACTTTGAAATGCATCCATCATGCTCAACAACTCACAACGAGCAGTTGAGTCAACTAATAAATCTATTCAAGGCAGAGGGTAAGGATCTTTAGGGCATGCTTTATTTAAATCTGTAAAATTATTACACATTCACCATTATCTCTCATTTTTTGGGATGAGTACAACATTATAAAGCCAAGAAGGATATTAAATTTCTACAATATAATCTGCATCTAGGAGTTTCCTAACCTCTTTCTTGATGATTGAGTCCTTTGGGCATTGAACGTTCTCATCTTCTGTCTGATTGGTTTGTACAAGGGGTCGACATTAAGGTGGTGCATGATCATGTTGGGGTTGATTCCCTGAAGGTCGGATGCTTTTCATGCAAAGATGTTAATATTCCTTCTTAGGAAATTAACCATAGGACATTCCAGGTAGGGGCTCATATCTGTCCTGATATAGGTTATCTTGTCGGGGTTTCCATGTTCTAGCTCAATGGTTTTAAATTTCCTGACGGGCTCTGCCTTGGTATCTTCCAATTTTCTCTTCTTGTTAGCTTGGATCTCTTCGGGTTCTGCTACAAAGGCATTCCCCAAGGTCTTCAATTGTGGTCAAATCTTTTGCTCACTTGACTTGACCAAGATGTTATAACACTTCCAAGAATCCTTCATGTTGCACAACAGCTCCCCTGTGCCCGCTGGAGTCAAAAATTTGATTTTCATGTGGTAAGTCGACATAATGACATAGAAATCATTTAGGGCTAATCGACTAATTATAACATTGTAAGCAAATTTGTGCATCAACCAATAGATAATTCACCATCAAAGTTCTTCTTCGAGGTGCCTCTCTGAAGGATGTTGATAGGTTGATGGATCCTTGTCTGACCCCCCAAATTTGACCAGAGGGGTTCGCACAGGTTAGAACTTCAATTGGCCCATGTTCATTCTTTTCAAGGTGGAGAGGAAAATGATGTTGGCCGAGCTATCATTATTGACCAGGACTTTGCGTACTTCGAAGTTAGCAATCTCAACAAAGACTACCATAGGACAATCTGCTTTATGGTCGATATTCTTTCCCTCAAGGTGGGCCAAGTTGCTGTCAATGAATGAGATAGGCTCTGCACTCATTGATAAGTGGAATGTTGTTTTGATTAGCGAGGCTTTGGTTGACTCCAACCTCCTTTGGGTTTGCCTTATGGCAGACTTTGAGTCCCCCCTAGTGGGACTTCACAATCATATTGATCACTCCTCGAATGGGTAGACGATCATCGTGGGCAGGTTCTTTTCCTTTGTATTCTCTTCTAAGGCTAACCGATCTTTCTCTGTAAGGAGTTTGATCGATTTTGGCCCATTCGACTTGTACATCCACAGCTACATATTTCTTAAGATGGTCCTATCTGATTAGCCTCTCAATCTCGTCCTAGAGGTTGAAGTATTCATTAGTGTCATGCCTCTTCTATTTGTAGAAGTGGCAATACTTCTTCGATTTTTTCATTACCTCAGTCTCCATTAGTTTCCTCAATTTTTTGTGGAGATTGTCATGTTAGATGGCATACAGGACCTCTCTCCTCTAATTGTTCAGTAATGTGTAGTCGTGAAAATATTTTATTGGAGATCAACCTCTTTCTCTGGTTTTTGGCTGTCTCTCACCTTCTTCTCTTTATCGACTTTGAAGGATTCAAACTTGAGCTTGTTCATCTCTTCCTGGGTCATGTACCTCTCGGCCAGGTTGAGTAGTTCTTCCATCGACCTAGGGTGTTCAAGAATCAATACATTTGCGCATTCCTTATGTCTGAGCCCTAGGAATAGCACATCGATCAGGAACTCAATCCTGGGATTATCTATCTTTAGGACCTCTGTGTTGAATCTCATGAAGAAGTCACGAAGGGACTCCCCCTCATTCTGCTTGCTGGTATGGGGGAGTTTCACCTTTCTTTTGCTAGCGAATTAGTGCAAAAACTGGTCGTACAGCTGATTGTAAGAGTATATCAACGAGGGCTCCATCTTCACAAACCAATCAAGCGCAATGCCCTAGAAAGTGGTCACCAATATCTTAGCATGGATATATTCATTGTGTCCATGTAGCTGCATCATATGCTCAAACTACATCAAGTGCTCATTGGGATCTGTCGAGCCATTGTATCTCGATAATCTGGTTAGGACCTTGGCATCAACAACAATGCACTCGTCAACAATCTTCTAGATGAATAGGGAGCCTCTCTCTCGATGAGACCTTTAGGGGCCCTCTAGATTGGGCACTCTGTCAGTATTTTTTCTCGAGATCTCGTTGAGGCGCTTATTTAGTTGTTGGACTTGATAGAAAACTTCTTCCCATTCCTCTCGATCAACTTGGGTGGCATTTCAATTGATATAAGGCCTTGCATGGTCGCCCCTATTGCGCTGCAGGGCTCGAATAAGCTAGGTTGCAAGGTTTGCAAATTCTTCCATGTTCTCGCGATAATCACACCTAGAAAATTCAACCCTATCGCATTGTGAGGGTCGATTAGGTCAAATGTGATCAACGGAGATAGCGATCTCTTCCCTCAACTCCTATCGCTTCTTCTCTTTCTGGGGGCATCTGGGATTAGTTTCACATCAAGTAGGTGGTCACCTGAACTCTGGGCGACCACAGCTGTCCCTAAGGGACCTATCCTTTAGTGGAGGCGATTGTGGGGTGGCACTGCTAATCAGGGCTGGCACAGTGGTGTGCCCATTTAGTACGATAGATAGTTGGGCAAAAATTTGAGTAGAGATTTGCTCACTTATCAACTGCATCAAATGGAGTATAGTTAATATAACAACTTGCTCTTGGGGGGCACTGGAGCCTAGAGCGTGTGTACCTTGCTAGGGTGGAGGGGGAGGTGGAGATGTGGACCTCTTGTTCTCCTCCATTTCTGATGCGGATCTACGTGTGTTCACCATTTTTTTATTGCAATCTCAAAGTTTTCCACAAACGGTGCAAAAAATGATGACGTTGAAAGTCGTTTATAGTGAAAAGGGTGGTGTTTGGGCTAATTCGACCAAAGAGGTTGAGTAATCCAATAGTTATATTTCTCGAAGTCTGAGATCTGTAACAATAGCAAACGTTAAACTAGTCGAGGTGCCCCCGACGAAGGTACTCCGATGCTCAAGTTAATTCTGGTCGAAAAAAGATAATCAAACAAAATATTATAAGCTTATAGTATATTTGGCATTAACTAGAACATGGCTGGTAATGAGGTATTTACAGCTTTTTCTTGGTGTGTAATATATCGAAGGTGCCCCTATCAGATGTAAAGGGCTTTAGTCCTTGCTAGAGGGTTAATGGTCACTCCTGATCTTGGCATTATTCCAAGTGACACCATCTCTTGCTTTCCAAGATGAACAGTGCTCTGGGTAGGCGTCTCCCTGTCAAAGATGGTGGCAGAGACTGTACCGATTGTCACGCACCATTAATGTGAAGGTGTACTGCTTATCAGAACATTAAATGTGGCAAAGATATAAGTTAGCACCAAAGTGAATGATTTGGTCGATTATGCTCGAGCAGACGTGGCAGTCAACCAGAAAGATGGTTGAATAAACTAAATGGCTTGAAGCTTCCAATTGAATGCGGTCGAGAACAGTATGCTCGACTATACGGTTGTTGTCGAATGGTCTAACCCAACTGAGCCCAGAAATAATGTTGAGCCGTGCATATTAAGTGAACCTATTATAGGCCTCTTAAGCTATCTCATATTAGTATTATTATTTAATCATAAATATTTATATAGAGAGAGATCCACAATCCATTAACGACCTGAATTCAACCCAATTAAAAGATCCAATCAATTGCCTATCCAAGCCCAGGTGCCTAACAAGTCAGGTTCCAAATTTCGGCGGGTTGACTCACACTCTTACAGAAATTTTCCGCCAAAAATTTCTTCCAAGAATTTCCACCCACAATTTCTCATCCCTCCATTCTTTTTTCCTCTCAATAATTCTCCATCTTCGATCATTCTTCCGGAAATTGCCAATTTTGTACACGGATACATGCATATAATTTCTTGTTAGTCCACTATCCCAATCATCTTAAATGTATGCGTTTATCTTGTAGTTTTATAAACGCAATTATGGAATAGTATTGTGGTTGAGGTATTTGATGAAATGCTTGTGATGGGATTTGCATGAAACAAGCTGGTGGGACTTGAAATTTGGGGGAAATGTATGGGAGAAAGGCGAGTGAGTTGGTGAAAAGAATTCGCAAGTGGTGAGCCTGGGCAGCTTAGCACTTTCAATGTAAGCTTCTTAAAAATTATTTTTTCTGATGATATTCTTGTAATGGGATTTCACATGTTGGAAGATTTGGATGATCCAGTCTTATAATTTTATTCATATTAATCTGTATGCATGTTGCAGAATGATGTATTTGCACAAGTTCTTGAAGAATGCAGCGGACATCTTCTTCACCTTCCACCCTTAATGAGGTAACCATTTCTCTAGTCTTCTCCGGATGTTCCTCCTAGACGGAAATTCACATTTTATTTCAAAAGAAAGACCAAGGAAAGCAAACATTGTATGTTATATTCAAAACTAGAAATCTCCAGTATTAGTGTATTACCATTAATGGGGTTAATGCCAAAATAGGTGGTATGTCGCTGTCATACATGGTTCGTAGGAACGGTCACAAGGATCGGAATGGAGAGTGAGGTTCCAATTCCATTGCAATGTCACGGAATGGTCGCGGGGGTTCCGCATATTTTTGTTATTAAATTATTCAAAAAATTCAAATAAATTATGAAAAATATAAAAACATTGAAAACTCTATTTCTTGCTTATATAAAGTAATTAGCATAATTTTGGATATCACAAATTAATGTTGTAAACTGCTTTAGCTCAGCGAAGCTCTTAAATGTTAGAAAAGCTATTGTATAACATAATAAAGACATAATATATCTTTTACTTGTAAATTACTGTTAATTTAATTTATAGCCATTTAACTAATTCAATATTCAATTTTCCTATGCAGGAGCACACACAATAGGCCAAGCCCAACGCTTCTTGTTCCATGATAGAATATACAACAATGGTACAGACATTGAAGCTGGTTTTGCCAACACTTGAAGGCGCCAATGCCCTCAAAGTGGTAGCAATAGAAACTTGGCGCCGCTTGATTTGGTGATGCCCAATTCATTTGACAACAATTCCTTTAGGAATTTGATTCAAAGAAAGGGTTTTCTTCAATCTAATTAAGTTCTGTTTAATGGAAGATTAACGGACAGTATCCTACATGAGTACAGTAGGACCCCAACAACATTCTCATTTGATTTCGCAAGTGCCATGATCAAAATGGCAGAGATTGAACTGCTTATTGAAGAAAATGGGATTATAAAAAGGGTGTCTAACATCGCTTTGCTTTCTGTTGCAGAAAACCCATTCCGCCACAGCTGTTCCCGTTCTGTTCCACCTTGTTGGACCGATTTATCGGTCCGGAACGCCGATCCGACAATAAATCAGCTGTTTTGCCATGCCAGTCACACTTCCATTCCAGGCTGGTGCGACAGAACGCCCATAGCCGTTCTGGTCGATTTTGCGGGGTTCCGGCGAACCATGCTATCGTAAGCTCTTGGCCCCCTAAGGTGGTGCGTTAAATTTTCGCAACGAGCACAACTTAGTTGCCATTATTGAATTTTGAACCCTAAACATACTAGATAAGCCAAGAAGAATGAGGATACTGTTAAGTCATTATGCCCCTCATGCTATAGACAACATACGGGCGGGATAAAGGATAGTGATTCCACATGAGTGAGCTAATCCCAAAAACCTGCCCCCAGTTTGCATTGCAGGCTGCAACTCATCTTGCAGACTTTAGTTTTACCCTTTTTTTCTTCTAAAATATGTTCATAGTTAGTAAATGACTCTCGTTTTAATAATCACTTGCTTAAGGGATGGATAGTTTGATGTCGGAGTTGAGATCAATTCGTTGTCTTGCAAGTTCCATGATAACCTTTATTTTCAATTCAAGTTATTCAAAATTGAAAATTTGTGACAGGAATATACAAGAAAATGAAAACAAATTGAAGGATATAAGGAGATCAGAAGATGAAAGGAGGAAATCAGAAGTTGAGAAGGTAGTCATCCAATCAGCCATGAAATCTGATCAGTTTGGAGCACTGATCCATCATCTGTCACTTGTCCGCAATAAGCGGTGCCTAATGATTTATGTGTGAGTAACAAGACGCTCTGCTACTTTCTTTTATCTTCTCTCTTGGAAAAATTCCTTTTAAATCTGACCCTTGTTTAAATTATATGGCTGATCTTAACTGTGTTTATTATGTATTCTCTGGTTGTTTTAGATATAACCGAGCAGAAGTCATTCGAAATTTGGGGTGGATGGTTGACAGTGTTCTCCCTGAAGAAATTGAGGAGAAACTCAGTATTACTGAGAAAGAATATTTCAAGAATCATGCTGCAACTTTACAATCATATATGGCAGATGTTGATCTTCATTTAACTCTGGTAATTGTTTCTCCTTTTGTTTATTTATTTGCAGAGTATTTTGAGGGAACTACTGGCATAGCTGTAGATGATTCTCTATGGTTCTTCATTTCCAAATCATTGAGGATGGGATTCGCTAGAAGCCTTTTTTTTTTCTTCAGTCCAATGACAAGGTATTCTTCAACATTTAAATGTGTATTCAACCATTGATTGTTTCCACAATCCCTCTTTTCTTCTTCAGAGGCTTCTTCCTTTATGACAGAAAGCTCTACTCTATTGACTGACACTCATTATCGCATTTCAACTTGAAAGTTGATGAAAGAGGGGTTATTCTTCTTCTTCTTCTATACAATAATTAGAATGTTATCAGTTTAATACCATTTCTCTCACTTTTATCTCATATAAATTGCAAAACTCATCTCTAAGTCTAAAAATGCTTTAAATTGAAGTCTATATATCCTAATTGCTTCAGTTCTGTGCAGTTGGTTTAGAAATCAATCCATCTACTTGTACACATCCTAAAACATTTTTAGGCATCAAGGACCAAGCAACTTTTGATCCTATTCATGTCTTTCCCAGGACATGGTTCCTCCAAAAGATCCCTACATTAAGGTGAGAGTTCTAGATGATATTGGTGATGTTCTTGGTGATCAGGTAGCCAACTTAACTCGACATGCAATCATGTTTCTTCAATGAACTGATGCAGAGCAGTACATCACTCCGGTAGCTCTCCCCTCCATTTATTCACATCAATTTTTTGTCTAAAGATAGATTTAACCACCTTTAATATATCCATCGTTATTTATAACCAGGGCAAAATGGAAGAACTCACAGGTTGACTGGAGATTTCAGCATGTAAAGATTCAGTGTTTGTGTGACTGATAAATAATGAATTATAGCAAATTGTTGAAATATGAGGATACTACTATACTAGGGGCTTCAAGAATGCTCTTGCTCTTTATACAACTGAAGCTTTTATTCTTTACAGCGCACAGGAGCAATTCGGGAGAAAGATGAGGATGAGATAGTTGAAACTCAAAATGAATGCTGTTTTCATAATTGAGAAAGCATTGATTCACTTTTTTAACAGTCAAGTGTGTGTACTCTGTGGTTGCACTATTGCCAAAAACTCAATAAATTGGGGAAAATACTTGGTGACTCTTGGAAGTAGCCACTCTCTGGAGATCACACCACCCTTTGATGTGCAGGGCTCGACACACATTGACCCTCACATGAAAGGACGAGATCTCCTGGGAGTCTCCAAGAATGATCCATAAGTTAGAAACTGAACCTTCACATGGAGGGATGAGATCTCCCAAGAGTCCGCAAGAATGATCCATAAGCTAAGAAACTGATGCACAAGAGTGTAGATCTTTCTTTATTGATGCCGATCATTTGGCTCACTCAGATCATTATCTCATCTTGTCTTGCCTCAGAGAAAACGCCCAAAAGAATCAAGCCACTATTTTCTCTTCCTATTCCCACTACTACTAGCACCTTTTGATCCCTCTGACATACAGGCATCTACTGCTGCTAAAATTTGAATTCCTAATTTGCGGCCCTTGAGAGCCAACCTCACCTTCTTAACAACTTGCTGCTTCATCACCTTATGTTCTGCTGCTGTCAGATTCTTACACTTGCTTATTCCCTTAAGAAGCCCAACAATGTTTTCGCCTGTCCCCCCCCACACCCTTCTCAACCTTTACAAGCTTCTCCACCACTTGTAATGAAAACATTCTTTCCAGACAGGTTTTGTTTCCCACCTCAACAATATCCAGAACACAATGCATGCTTACTTCTCTAGTCTTGAGTGATTTGCTGTCCACTGAATGAACCAATCTCTCCGCAAGACCTGCTTGGAGGATTTGGTTCAAAACAAGAACTCCACCATTGCTGAAAAGCATATTGTGTAGTGAAGTGTAAGCTGTGTCTTGCAACTCGGTCACCATGGACAGCATCATCCTTACAAGCTCAATGATGATATCATGCTCTAGAAACTTCTTAATTCAGGGTTCCCCCCTGGAGCAAGCAAGCTTCATGAGTAGGAAAGCAGATTGAGATTTCACCTCTTTTTGGTTTGCTTGTCCATATTGGAGAAGTTCGGAAAGTCTTTTGGCAAGGGGACTCCTCAGGATCATATCCTTGATCCTTGGCTCTTCAACCTTCTCAATTATTGGTATAAGTTCTTGCATAGCTTCTAATATCATCTTGCCATCACTGAGAAGCAGCTTATGAATCAGATCTTCAAAAGTTTGTGGCTTGGGTGACGGCAACGAATTTATGTCAGATAATACAAACTTTTCCATTCGAAGTCTAGCTTGCTAAGGCAATAGGTTTAGAGTACCTGGTCGAAGTGAGCCATTGCCAGGACCTCCCCCAAGCTCATAAAATGCTTTCAATATAACAATAGCGTTGTTTTGTGCAACATCAGACCCAGTCTCAAGTAGTTTAATAAGGCTTTTGTCTATCTCGAAAGAGAACAGTTTCTCCACAGCTTTTGATTTTCCAGCTTTGGTCAAAGACATCAACGTTGTGAATACGCTGTCATGCCACTCCTCAGCAGCAGGTGAGAGCAGATCCACCAGCGGACTCATGGGAATCCTTTGGAGAATCTCATCAGTGGTACTTTGGCTTCCGAACTCTGCAAGATTTGCCAAGAGAGTCAGAATACTGGTTTGAATCAAAGGCTCCTCGCTTGTTTCTAAGATATAAGCCAGTTTATCAGCTGCTGCCATATTTTCAAGAGACTGGCATATATTCAGAATAATCACCCTTCGTAAATACATTTGTGATTGCTATTGCAGAAACTGAAACAAAATCATCTGATCCAGCTGATACTAATCTTGCAACCTTGGGTCCCAGAATTTCGCAGAAACACACTCTGCAGGCTTCAAATTCTGAAACTGATATTGCCACTTCAAGGGCCTGAGTAATGGCTTCCAAGGTAATTACTGCTTCCTTTTCTTCTAAAAGACTTAGAAAAAGCTCAATTTTCTGCTCAGCAACTCTTCACACTGTTTCCTTGCCAAAAATAAAAAGCCACGGGCTAATAAATGCAATTTTCTCGGAGGTGCAATCAATCAGTAACATTCGAATCGAATCTTTTGTCTTGCCATCTAGGTAAAGAGAAACCATATCATGTATTTGGTACAAGGAATCAGGGTCATCCTTCCTCAGCAGTGAGCCTTCAATAAGCTTACAGACTGTGAGAGAGAACAAAATTTCCTGTCCAAGAACAGACCAAACTGCTTCCAGACAAGTTTCTGGAATAGGTTCCACCCATGAAAGAGCAGTTAGAACAGTGAAGAGTCTTTTTGAGTCTGTAGGCATTGCTTCTAGACTAAATTCTAAAGATCCAAAAATGGTAACTGTGTTTTCGGCTTCTTTCTCGTTCACATATGAGATTGGACCAGGCGCACAGGTTGCATATGTTGGTAGATTTGCTATGGCTTTTTCCCATTTTTCTGCTCTTGTTTCCTTCCTCAAAGCCTTACCCATCACGGCTACCGTCAGAGGATGGTGACCACAACGTTCAAGCAATATCTCGGCCGCTTCCTAATGATGAGTTTAGAGAAGAAATCATATTTAGCATAAACATATTGCACAAGGTGGTAAAAATAGGAATATTGGACATAACGGTAGCTCATCCTCTCTAAGGAGGCTATGGTAAAGGAGAACGGTCTTGCTTATTTCTCGTATATCATCTTTGCCCGACTCCACCTTGTCAGCTTCTGTAATTTCATAGACAGACTCGTTCCTAGTTGTCACTAAATATCTACAATCATTGTCATATAATTTAGCAAAACGTTCGACAATGTTTTGTTCCCACACGTCATCGAGAAGTATCAAAATGCGTTTCCCATACAATGCTTTTTGAAGCAAGCAACCGACATATTCAAGATCTCTACAATTTTCACGGTTTATTTTCTTCCAGAAACCAATCTGAACCAGAAACTTTCAAAGTTTTGTTGCCAATCGCCTCTGATATTCATTCTTATCACCATGACAAGCTGCCCTACTGCAGTATTGCCCAAATCCAAGTTCAACTGCTCCGTCCACAAAGTTTGAAGGGAGATCAGAAGCCACTTGACGAGCTAAACACAACTTCCCAATGCCGGATAAACCAACAATTAGAATCATGCGACAAGGGCTATCTTGCTCTAGTAACTTTCTCACACATATTCACACTTACTATAAATAGGATAGCCTTTGTCCGAGCTTACCTTCAATCTGACTGGAATGTTTCTTGCAGTAGTTTCAATCACATTCTCAACCTGCTCACTCAATATCTGAGATTCAAGCCACCAATTCAAGTCATGTTTCATTGAGTTCAAAATCTTCCCAAGTGGATCGCCAACCATAGAGTTCCAGATGATTTTAGCAAAATTCTTGACTTTGCTTCTGGACACAACCCTTCTCTCCTTCACGATGTTTGGATGTAGACGATCAATGAGTCCGTTTAAGCTTTGGATCTGATGTTCTAAGTGGGGATCATGAAGCTTGTAAGCATGCTTTTGCTTAATACGTTGTGCCAAACTCTCAAGTTCATAGGCAAATTGCTCTAGGCTTCAAATCCTCATTGGGGCATCATCAAGGTCTCTTGAAGCATTCTCCATTGCCCCAATTGCCAACACCATACTGGAAACTATCTGAGTTGCAGAAGAAATAATTTGCAATGCATCCATTGGAACTAGAACAAGCACTAGCGACATGTGAAGTATCTTCCCGACTCATAATCATGCTATACAATATGACACAGTCTGTGAGAAGTTGATATACAGTTTCTATAAATAGCTGCCACCCCTGCATCTATAAACTTTCAACCATTTGACACGGTCAGGAGAGAAGTTGACAAACGGTTTTGATGAGAGAATCTTATTTCTCTCTTAATGAATCAATCTTCAGGTTGGGTAAGAAAGCTCAGTCAGATCCTGAAAGCAAAGACATGTTAGGATCGCTGGTAGTTATTTAGTGAAAACACTTCGGCCGCTGGAGGTAATGGAAAGATCATAAAGTTGGGAATTAAACAATAGTGATAGGTAAAAACTCAGAAGGATAGTATACCTGTCAAGTGTAGAAACGGAAACTATTTATACTTTGTAGTAGTGCACTTGGTGAACCATGCGGTGAGTGTGGCTAAATCCGAGTCCACCAATGCTACTAGGATTTAGTGATGCCAAAACTCCGGTTTCATTTGGATCCAACAGCTCGTGTAATAAGATGCAGATCCCCGAGTCCCACTAGAATACTTATCTGTGGTGGTAGTTTGGTAATACCACAGCAGGTTTCTATCAAGAGCTGCCACATCTGCAACAATAAACTGTCAACTGGGGAAATCAGAGGCATCACTATAAGCCGAAAGTGAACCAGATTGACTTGATAAGAACTATATCCCAACTCATATCATCAAAAGATGCAATATTCCAAATTCAGACTCTCTAGGAAATAACAGACAACATTACTATCAATCCCAACAAATTCTTGAGAAATTTCAACCTCAAACTATTACCAACTAAATGAATCCGAGGTTCTTATGTGCTGCTAAACATATCAAGATTTCGTTCAAAAATGTGGCTACAAACATCATCTTCCAATACAATGAATATTGAATACTGAAAACCAATGAAAGTGTAAAGAAACCCAATCTTAAAACCACTCAAAGTGTAGTAGAAACACAATCTTTGCCGGTCAAAACCCAATTCTAGAAGCCTTTAAGAAGAACCTCTTCTGATCCATCCAGAAATTGAGAAACTCAATATTTTTTGGTAGAAAAACTCTATTACAAGCAACTCCAGCTAACATCATGTGAGAAGCCTTAAAATCTACAAGTTAAATCATAACTGATTGTCCAAGATGGGCCGTATCTTCTTACCGTGGGGTTGCTTCCAAACAAGATTGCCTTTCACAACAGTCCCTTCACTGAAAATGGCTGCCTACCCAGCATTAAACATAAAATTTAGCATAGTACTTTGATGCAAATTTTGACCAGCTTTTTATATTTGCTTTTTGGGACTTTTCTTTGTGGATTAGTATCAAGTATGACTCAGCGCTCACACAAAAGAAGTAGGCTTCCCTCTAAATATGTTCGTCTATAATGGTTTAAACTACTGTGGGCAACATTTATAACATTATTACATGGAAGAAAAGAGAAAGGATTATTAGTATTATGCGTAGGGTTTTCAAGCAGAGGGGTTTGACTAGCTGCTCTTTTAGAAGGTCAGAAAAAGTAATGTTTTCTTGTGGTCCTGGAATTGACATCGTTTTCCTCTGTTCTTATTGAAATGGATATTTTAATAGTATTATGGGAATTGCAATAAATTATATCTTTGGATCATTTAGGGTTAAAGCATAAGTGTATTTTTTTTTTAATGCAGACATGCCATGAGTTTGTTAGGTTTGAACTTTTAATCTTACATTTATGTGTGAATTAATGTTGTTGAACCATATGACAAATTAAAACATAAAAGATTCACATTATATCAATTCAATAAAAAATTACTTTCTACATCAGCATTTACATAAAAAATCGGAGACTTGTCAAATTATTTATGAAGCGAAATAAAAGGGAAGTGAAGTTGAAGCCAATAGAAACTGGAAGCCGTCTGCATATTGGTGTTCTTTCAACCAATGCCACTTTGGCAGATAGAATGGATGGGGAGAAACTTGACTTCGAGGTATTCTTGCCTTCAACTCTGGTGTCTTTTTTATGCACACTGGATTTAAGTGTCTTTAGAATGTTGTCTGAGATGACTCGTATTGCAAAACTAAATCACTTTTCTACAACATGATATTTTGCCAATTAGCAACAATGTTTGGTTGAGATGCCAATTAGAGGCATATCCAATACCCTAATCTTGAAGTTGTCCATAGAATTATGAGGTATCTTAAGATACCATAGGCATTTACTGAAATGGACTGTATAAGTGATATCAGTTCATCAAGTGACAAATAGTAGTCTTGTCTCCAATAGTTCATGAGATTCCAAATCAAGCTATTTTGACAAGAAAGCCAAGTAAAAGTTCATGACATATAACTAATTCAAGAATTGGTCCAAAGCTAAAACAAATATGACTAAATGGGAACCCTTGAATCCATTTTAATACAAGTAACATGTTTTCCAGAATGAATACACCAGGATCCAAACCTAATACACACACAAACAGAGAAAAAAAATTGCTGAAAAATACTTTAGTTACAAGAAGATAACTAAGAAGCCAGGAACCTTGGATATTGAATAAGATAAATAGGATCGATCTACTGAAGCTTCTTTATCCCAGGAAAGGAAGGAAGGACTGCAATAAGGGCATCGCCATAGCCAACGGGATCTGTAAACATTGCAGTGATCGTGTAGCGTATCAGTGCATATGACCAAGAAAATCTGTCATCAATAAGAATTAAGGGGGGAAAAGAATGGATGCTTACCGCCGTCTTCTCTAAGTATCTTAACCACCTCTCCAAAAACGTCAGACTAGCAAAAAATCAAAGAAAAGGAATGAATAAGTTAAGATAGTGTTCCGTTTAATCTTGAGTATATTGGAGAAAATGTTTTGGGAAAACAATTTTTGGGGGGTATTATTAGGGGGGAATATAATATATATGTTTGATTTTGTTTTGAAAACTGTGTAGAGATTGATTTGGAGTAGAATAGTATTTTAATAGATGTCAAAATTGGTACCTTTTTGTCTATCTAGTTAGCTAAAAATATATTAGAACTTTTACATTTGTATTATAGTATCATGAGAAATGTATATGTATATATATATATATATAAAATGAATATGTCTGCTTTGAGGAATGGGAAGAAAGGTATTTTGTGAATTTTGAGAATATTTTTGGGATATTTTAGGTGTTTTTGGAAAAATAAAAACACTATATTTGGTTCATTGCCCAGGCAGAAAATCTTTGGGGGAACATGAAACCAAATATTGCCTAAGCTCCTGGAAGCATATATCAGAAAGAACATGAACCCCCCAATGTCAAAAAGAGCAATCGCATGGAATAATGTAGATCAATTCAAGTGAAAATACCTACCATGCAGCTAAAAGAGAATGTCAATAGGAAGGATTCAAGTTAATCCAAAATGCAAATTTTAACTCAATGGCAAGAGCAGCAATTAAAGTTAAGGCCCAAACCTCAACAGGGATCTCACCACCTAGTTGTTCAATGTAGCAGAGCACCTGGCCCTCCTTCACTATGTCTTTCTGTTAAGCAGCAAGAGAAATTGGTCAGTTGAGGAAATTGCAGGTGTTTTAGAATAACAGGCAAGCTTAGTAGTGGCCAATACTTGAATTAATGGGGAATTGAAGTTAACTGGACTTGAATAGATGCCTTTTTACTCTGAGATAAAGTTACTGCTAAAAATTCTGCATAAAACAAAACTGCAAGCAATTCATAGTGCAAGTTGAAAAGGGGAAAGTCCCTCATTGACGCCTTACGGCTCAAGCTTTTTCATGGTTCACTTTAAGACAAGATCAAAATGGCATGGTTAAAATGGTCCATTTTTGTCGGCCATGGGGAATACATACACCCTTACAGAAACCGATAAACCCACAACAAAGGGTTCTGCAATCACATGTATGACCATAAATGCTAAGAAAACACAGTTCACACCTTACAGAAGCAAACATCAAATTGATATGCATTTGAAAGACACATTTCCTAACAGGTGGGATAGAACAAATACATATTTTTATAAACTCCATATAAAGAAAGAGTTGAAAAACAAAAGAAATGCATGAAAAAGATACCTCTTTGCAAGATGGTGGAGCCCGCTTCCCTTTAATGGTACGAGATCTCCTAAAATATCCAACCTGCATCAGGTATACAGTGGTTAATATTAAACCCCAGAAACAGCTTTCATTCATACAAAATCAATCACTTCTATTCTCACCCTTGGAGATTGAAGAATCATCAAACCTTCATCGGCTGCTTTGTCGAGCAATGTCTGAACTCCACCTGAGGAAGACACTGGTTTGGTAAGGGCTAAAGATTGTGATGAGGCTGATCCATTGGAACCAGGTGTTTCAGCAACAGAATGGGCAGTAACTGGAGCAGGAGATGGTGGTCGTGAAGGCGCACTTTGCTCAGCTAAGTTTCTTGTCACGTATAACCGGAATCCCCCCAGCTAACCATGACAAAGAGATAGATATTAAAAAGAAAAAGAAAAAAATCACAAGATCAATGGAGAAGGACATGAGGAAGACAGAACTTTTGAACTTACTAGATAAATTATTTGACCTAAAAATTATAGTAATGCTGGTTTCAAAATGATTTCTCCAGAAACAAAGGATAACAATATTCTGTTTTCTTCCTTATTCCTCCCTGGCTATGGGGCGGGAAAGAGTAAATGATTCAAGAACGTAAAAGAAAGAGAAAAATTGCTCACTTTAAGTTCAAATTCTGCAATTGATGTTGTGTCGCATAGCACTGTCAAAAGAGATTCGACCTGTAAATGAGAATTTTAAGATGGCAGCATAAAACTGTTTTGTATTCATACGAACTGTGGATCAGAAAGCAGCACGTGTCAGAAATCTGCAATGGTTGCATAGGTTTCAGTGCATCGGCTACATAAGTAAAGAGGACCTGAGGCATTTGAGATTTTCAAGAGCCTTAAGGTGATAAGGAAACTAAAAGCTATAACGACAAATCAAAGGGGAAAAGACATTTAATTGTCAGGATATGCATAAAACCAATGGGGAAGGGAACATGTTACACTAAGTTCTCTTTGCTAATGCTTTTACTGTTTCATTTCTCTTACTTCAATCAGGGCTACTCCCATCCAAAAAAGAAAAAGGAGAAAAAGCGTAAAATATCACACTAATCTTAAAAATGGATATTTTAGCAGTTCACTTCTCTCTCTTCTATTGTGGCTACTTCCATCTAAAAAGAGAGAGAACTAGTAGTTCAAGTCACCTGATTTCTTTCATCTTTTCGACAAGCTGTGGAGAACGTAGATGGCATTAGCATTGGGTGATACCAAACAGCAGGCAAATCAAGACATTTTGACCATGTTTTTATTTTGTCCTATCATTATTAAGTTTTGAATCAAGATTTCCAATGTTCTCTAACGCAGGAAAACATATATTTCCCACAATTGAATTATTTATTAACTCATTATCTATTTGTCCAAAAGTAATATTCAAAATATTTCTTTCCACTGCTCTAGATTCTTATTAAGTAATCATACTGAGAAAGAAAAGTAAACCAATAACAAGGACATATGTACATTGTAGATGTAAAAAATCATTAGCTGTAACTAACAGCAACTCACCTCAGATGAATAGGGAATAAGTGTGCTTTGCGCATCAGATGACTGAGTTTCAATGGCAGTGTCCTCCAAATTGGTGGTGGCTGCCACTCATTGAAAGAAAAAGGAGGATAAGAAAGCAAGATAATTAAGGTTGTAATAGCAATCATGTCATCACAAATTCCATTTAACAACAACACTCATAAGATAAAGAATGAAGAAACCTCCATTTTCCATACTGATTTTGCCATTTTCTTTTGCATTTTGTCTGCTTATTTTTCTTGTGCACACGTGCACTTAAAAGCCTCTTCCAGACATGATAGCAGTCAATAGAAGTCTACATTTTAAAACATATTGAACTGAGAGAATTTAAGCTCCGATGAAGCACAAGACAACCTAATTCAAAAGAGATACCAAATTTTGAACATATTGACTTATTTCAAAATGTTTTATCTATTAGATAGTCAAGTAACTGCATATAAATATATTTATAAGTAAAGTTCCCTTGCAAAATACATCCCCATTTGACCATTAATTCACCAATTTACATAATGCCATGAACCCTACGCCTAAAAATCAATGGCCAAGAAACAATGAACTGATTCAAAGATGATTTCTCAAGTTTTTCCTTTTAGTACTTTACAACATGCCACAGAACATTAATATAGCAAGGGATTCAAGATCAGCAACCAGCCATTCAAATTGATCCATTTTTATGAACTCCATTATTACTTCAACAACCTACAAAAACAAAAGTTAATTTAACAAATTTAGTGCAATATACCAAACCGGAAAATCCACAGAAAATCAACTCACGATCAGCTTCAGGATTTGAACTCCAGCACTCAGTTATTGCTTTCTTCGATCTGTGTAACAAAACTAAGCCATCAAATCGAACAATATTTCGAGCCCTTGAACCATGCAAGGGCAGCAATGTGCTCAATTTGGGTCTAACAGAACCCAAATCCAAGTTTGTAACTTTAAGACCTGAAGTCCCAAAACCGCCTGAAGAAAAAAAAAAAGAAAAGAAAAAAAATAAGAATAATCATACAAAATCAATGCAATTCAATCCAAATGTATGTTTCAGAAACATTTCAATTAAATTGAAATATTCAAATCAATGCAAACTGAAGGCGCAAAAACTCCAAGATATCAACAAAAACAGAAACCCATTACAGAAATATGTATATAACAGGAATAATAAACTCCATATCAGTCAAATAAACAAGAAATCAAGAGTTATGCGTGATAAAAATACCGCATAAATGTATAACTGCACAAAGACAAATGCTTGAGTCTGCATACTTACAAGCAGCCATGTGAAAGTGAAGAAAAGAAGAATTGCGGCGGCGGTGGTGGAGGAGGGGCGGCGGTAGTCCCTGAGAATTTGAGTTCTGAAGCTTTGGACTGCAACGATATTAACGAAGAAAGCCAGACTGAAATAAATAGGGCCCCCACCATTCTGGATTTGCTTATCTTTTTTCTCATTTTCTTCTATATTTATTTATCCAGAGCAAATTTAATAAATAGACATTATTATTATTATTATTATTATTATTATTATTATTATTATTATTATTGTTGTTGTTGTTGTTGTTGTTGTTACTACTACAACAACATTATATTTTTAGGATAAGCAATTAATTATATAATTTGATGCATCGAAATATTAATCATTAATTAATTACAAAATATATTCATGGAACATTCAAAAGATTAATAAATTTGAAACACAATATCAACATCGTCCGGCAAAAAAAAAATTATTTTTAAAAACATTACTCATTTCAATTTTCTTCCCGACTTTGAACTCTTCCCTTATTTATTTTATTTTATTTTATTACCTTAAAATTACTTGAATACAAATAAATGAAGTGAAATATATTACTATAGAAATAAATTAATAAAAGTACATAAGTTGAACTTGAGTTTAGTCACTAATGATAAAGTTTTAGAGCTAAGTCTTATCACTTGTCTTATTGACGCATTACACTATAATTATAGCACGAATTAATACTTTAAACTTACAATCTTCTAATATTATTTCATGATATTTTTTACCCCACTAGTTAGATAGTACCAAGATTGTTTTATCATATGAAATTTATATGTAAATATTGGATATTAACCAATTAATTAGAATTCAATCTTCGATGCCATATTCTCCCTTGATCATGCTCCTAGATCCTAATATTTACTGTGCTTGCCTATGGGGTTGGACTTCATTTTTTGGTCTTTAAAATACATTTTTGAAGCAAATATGTGCTTGGTTGTGGGATTTAAAATTAAATTTTTTAGATAATGAATAGGGTTGCTTGAAAACCTTACTATTCAAGTCTTACGTCATCAAATCAAAATAATTACAAAAAAAATATTTTGTCCAAAATAAATTTATTTATTTGTAATTTTTGGTAATTAAATAAAAAATAATTTTAAATTTATTAATATGTTATCACTCTCCTTTTTAGAGAATTTATTTATAATACAAATAAAATTAATTATCAAATTATTTCTTCGTAATTAAATAGAAAAATATATTGAATTTATTAATTATTTAAATAAGTTTCATATTTGAATTTTTTATTAGTAATTAATAAATTTAATGAATTGACACAAATTTTTTATTTTATAAAAATTGACTATTAATTAACTTGGTAATATGTTAGATGGTGAACAACAAAAAATTAGTGATATGGGATAGCCCAATAAGCCCAACAGGCCCAATTCCAAATAATAAAGCCCACGAGGCCCAAATAATAAGTGTCTGGTCGACTTAAATCGATCCCTTGTGACAGCACTCATGGTCGACCTGTATCGACTCCACGTGACAGCATCCGCAGTCAACCCGTATTGATTTCAGGATCAAGCCACGCGTGCGAGCTCTTGTCTCTGATCGACACGAATCGACCACCGAATCATCCTCTATTCGCTTATCTGGCAGGTCGAATATTTCCACGTCGATGACATGTGGCAACCGGTGTAACTGCTGCCAACAACTCTGACAACCCTGCTAACAATTTTGACAGACACGTGCCCCTTTTGGCACGGTTATCCGAAAAAATTGAATATTTAGCTATCTAGCTCTATATCAAATTTTGAACATGAAATGACTTTCAACCGCCTAGTAGAGGGAAAGGACTATCGCACCTGATAAGGGTATTTAGGTAAAGTCTTGCCCACATAAAACTATAAATACAACAGGCCCAACCGTGCTCAAGGTAATGCCA
>JACGDI010005750.1:400068-419412 GCA_014898725.1 Jacaranda copaia
AGCTGGGTAATGCAAACCCCTAAACCTATGAGGAGGTCGACTATAGGTTGTGCTGGGGGAAACCTCAAGCCACACTTCAACCTCTCCTCGAACATAGTTATGAACCCCCGGGGAGGTCGATGCATCCTACCCCGGGCCCCAGGAGCAACCATCTCAAACTCATCATGGATGTGGTAAGCTGCCCTAATTCTCACTAAATTTGCATTGCTTATTTTTTAGGGGATTTCTGTATAATGATCCGGGGTAAACAGTCGACCCCAGCTAACAGGCACGTCAGAGGGCCCAGCTTCTCCCTCTGATACTATTCTAGCCTCTCCAAGATTGATATTGCTAAGGGAACTACTGTATTCACTTCGAGAGGAACTAGATTGGGTAGTGCCCTGAGTTTCACTATCACTCCTATGAAATATATTTTCACACCTATCGCTACCAGAATCAATATTAACAGATATGGTTCTGCAAAATAATGGCGAAAAGTAACGCAGATGTAACAGACACACTTACAGTGTTAGTTTTGAAGCAAGAGGTATGGAGCGAGAAGTTCTTCAACAATGGAGATTATCTGATACTCAGGTTACAAAAGTGTGAATGAAGGGTTTATCCCCCTATTTATAAGCAAACGTGTGGGGGAATCCGTATAACTACCATAATGACAGCCTATTTTAGTACGCTTCATATCTTGTTCTTGCAAGCTTCATATCCTGTTCCTGCACACTTCGTATCCCGCGCAGTGACAGCCGCATTAAATGAAAAGTAACCGCCTCAGAACCCTGGTCGATAATTCAAAAACCTTGGTCGAATTTATTACCTGGTATGTTTGAATGTAAACTCTCTGCTCCTTCTCATCGACAGGCTCAATCAGGATCGGGAGTTGGGAGGACTCATGATATGGGATAGCCCAATAGGCCCAATTCTAAATAATAAAGCCTACGGGGCCTAAATAATAAGTACCTGATCGATTTGAATCGATCTCTTGTGACAGCACTCATGGTCGATCTGTATCAACTCCATGTGGCAGCATCCGCAGTCAACCCGTATCGACTTTAGGATCAAGCCACGCGTGTGAGCTCTTGTCTCTGGTCGACACAAATTGACCACCAAATCATCCTCTATTCGCTTATCTGGCAGGTCGAATATTTTCACGTCAATGACACGTGGCAGCCAGTGTAACTGCTGCTAACAACTCTAACAACCCTGCTAACAACTTTGACAGACACGTGCCCCTTCTGGCACGATTATCCGGGAAAACTGGAGATTTAGCTACTCAGCACTGTATCAGATTCTGAACATGAAATGACTTTCAACCCCTTGGCAGGGGAAATGACTATCACACCTAATAAGGGTATTTGGGTAAAGTCATGCCCACATAAAATTATAAATATAGCAGGTACAACCGCGCTCAAGTTAATGCCATTTTATACTATTCACTGCATACTCTCCATATATTCTGCTCCACCTAAACTAACTTGAGCGTCAGAGTGCCTTAGTTGGGGGCATCTCGGCTAGTTCACGTGTGTTCGTGGTTGCAGATCTCAAGCCCAAAACACTTGAATCAACCGGAGTACTTGACTCTCTAGCTCTTTGCAACATCAATTAGTATAACAAATTAAAGCCTATGTATTTTGTAATTAAACGAGTAAGGTAGAACTATATTTTTGTTAAAATAGAAGTCCAAAATTTTTTTGAAAAAGGGAAAAATGATTTATTTTTCTTTAATTATGGATAAATTCAATGCATTTATAATAGATTTCATATTTAACTTAATAAAAATTAATTTTGATATTAATAAATTTATAATATATAATTAATAATATTTTTTTAAATATAAATATCCCAAGCAAACCCAAAAAAACAAATCTTACACAACAATTTCATTATCTCAAATAAATTCTCAAATATATCTCAAAACAATTTCACAACCGTTCATAACCTTAAATTATATCAACACATCACATCATTATATTTATTACACTTTATCTCGCAACCTCATATCTCAAAAACATCAAAACAACCCCCCCAAATTTTAAAACACCAAATATGAGACACAACTCCACACGTAATTACTAGGGGTGTTCATTCAGTAAAAATTGAACCGAACCAAAATTTTAGTTCGCCAAAATGCTGAACTAAAATATTTGGTTTGGTTTGGTTAAAATCGAATTTTTTTTGGGTTTGATTCAGTTAAAAACCGAAATACCGAATTAATATTAATATAAATATATTAAAGTATATTAATTAAAAATATATAAATATATATTATTATATACACAAATATATTAATATGTATTAATTAAAAATATATTAATATATACACACATTAATATATATTTATATATATTGTTAATTATTATATATTAATATATACTATTAATATATTAATATGCATATATATATATATATTAATGTATATTATATTAATTATATATATTAATATTACTATATACACTAATTAATAATTCTGTTCGATTTGATTAACCGGTATGAAAAATCGAAATTAAACCGAATACTAATTTTTTTTAAAAAAATAACCAAATACCGAACTAAAAATTTCAATTCGATATTCGATATAAATTAAAATTTTAATTTCAATTTCAATTCAATTCGATCAGTTTACTGAATTATGAACACCCCTATTAATCACAACCTAAGTACATGGTGCAAAGAGCAAAATCTTGAAATTAAGGGACTTTTTGTGGGATAAGTTGCCCCTTTTTCCTAAATGGGGCACAACCAAAGAAAGCAAGGACAAAGGAAAATATATTTTCAAACAAAATAAAAAAAAAGGATAAAGGGAAATATCAAATAGATAAATAAAAATAGTGAATAAATTTTGGCCATCACTTATATGCAAAAGTACTCAACCCGTTATAAATATGAAAATATACATTGAACTCCCTTATTCAACTAGACACCACAATTAATATCGAATTTCATTTTAAAAATTACAATAGAATTCATCAGTGTAGGCAAAATAACTAATTGGATTTATCAAAAAGTAATAATACATTTATATTTCTAGGAAAATGATGAAACATTCAGAATACAAAAATTATTTAGCCCTTCAACCCGATAATTAAACATATTTGAAATATTATTATTGCACAAATTATGTTGCCACACATAATTTCCATGCACACTCTAAATAGTTAGCCTCATCTTGATTTTATTGTTCATATAATCGAATATTAATTTAAATATTCTAAGTGGATACCCATCATCTTATATATTTTTTTTATGTATTTATGGAAATTAATACAAATTTTGAAATTATAAAAAATATATATTACATGATAACAAGTAAAAGAATAAAAAGAAAGAGAAAAATCAATTATTTTCAATGAGGTAATATTTGCTGATAATTGAATCCACTACTGCAGTCTGCATACAAATTAGTCGTTAAAATTGTTTATGTTAATTGATATTACACTAAGTTTGAGGTATACCAAAGATACCAATTCTGAGTATTTACTTCAACTTTAATTATAATGGTGTTTAAGAGTTTTTCTATGACGAAATATATATTGAAGGCATCATAAATAATTGAAATTAATTTTTGTGCTGTTTTATAATATATTTAATTTAACAAAAAGTCTCTTTAAACTATTAAGATGTCTTAGAAATTTAACAAATTAATCTTACCAAATTTCAGAATTTTACTAATTATTTCGAGAATGAGTGACGTGGCTCTAATTTAAGGGAGCAAAGTGTCAAGATACATATATTCGGAGGGGCAAGATGTCATTCATCCGAAAGGAAATAAGCGTGCGGCCAGGATTCGAGGGTGCAGAATAAGAAAGCTGCGGCCCACCATACCGATCAATTACACGGCGCAGTCCCCAAGAACCCAAAAAGAAATTTCCAATTTTCCCCCAAACCCCCGAACCAAACCTCTCACTCTTGGGGTGGTTCATTGCATCCCTGGGAGGCAAATCAAATATTAAAGCCATTTTCAGCGAAAACCAATAGATTTTTCAGAAACTTTGTAGGAGATATATAAAGAAAAATACTTATAGACGAGTATATTGGTCGGTATACGTATAAAGAAAGAGGGAGAGAAGAGGGATGTCTCTAACGAGTGTGAAGATGTCGGAGGAAGTGTGGTTGACGTGTCTGACCCATGCATTGTCCACTGAGACTGAGGAGATCATGGGCCTTCTTCTTGGTGATATCCAGGTTCATAGATTTTTCTGTTTTCTTTCTTTCTTTTTGCCGTTTTTATGGGTTTTTCTAGCTTTGTAAAGTTTGGGTCTTCGTACTGTTCCAATTTATGGAAAAATAGTAATTTTTGGGTGATTTTACCTGGTGGAGTGGTGGGTTTCCAAGTTCTTGCTTTGCAGATTTGTTCATTCACTGGAATTGATTTGCAGACCTGCCTTCGAAAATTTATAAAGATGCTTTTGGTGAAATTCATATTTATAGATTTTCTGTTTTCCCTTCTGATTCTCCATTTCCTAATGGGTTTTGTGTGGAAAGGTTGTATTTTTGATGGTTATGTTTTTGCCAAATGGCAGTGCTAATTTTTGCTTCATTGACTTGTTGATTTGCGCATTTGATAGTTGACACCTCCCAGAATTTGTTGTCTAGTTGCACTTTAGGTCAAATTTGAACTGCACTTCGAAAATTTGGATTATTTCAGAAAAATTTAGATTAAGTTTGTAAAAGAAGACGAACTTATGAATTAAACATGCGAGACAACAATTTATTTTTGAGGATTTCGGTGCGTTTTTAAAGTGGGTTTTTCAAATTGGTATGTGATCCCATACCTATGATGGTAGGGTGGAGTTTAAAGAGATTATGAACTAGCGTTATAATTCTTGAGTCGCACACTATTTATATTGATTCATATGTTAAGGAACATTTCTTTTCAAAACATGGTTTATAATAGCTATGTGACAATAATTTGGTTTTTAAGTTATGCAAGTTTGATTGTATTAAAAGTTTTTTTTAGAAATTATTAGATATAATTCAATGTTCTTTTGCTTCCTGATGAAAATTTTAGTTTGCTATTCTTTCATGGTATTTTATTGGGAATAGCAAATCCTTGTGCAAATTCACCTCATTAGGTTGAGTGGCATGAGAACCCAACTAAAGCTTATTGACATTATTAGAACTGTCATAAATTATGGCCTTAGAGCCACTGACTGGATATGCCGTCGTAGTTTTTTTAATCTGAAAATTGGACATGCCATTGTAAAAACCACTGGTTGCAGTGGCATTGACCAAGGCGTTATTAACATAGAGGGTGCGTGTTTCCTCTGCTTTATCAATATAGTAGTCTAGTCAGATACTTGATTTCTCATTTGATTCTCAGATTTAACCTGTAAATGTTTGCACCCCAGGAAGTTCGAATAATTGGAATTGAAACATTTGGTTTTTGACGTTTTGCATGCACTAGAATACAACTAAATTACATTTCGTTTCTGGTTCAGCATTCAAAGAATGGTAACGTAACTGCATTAATTTGGGGAGCACTTCCACAGCCACGATCTGATCGGCAGAAGGATAGAGTAGAGACTAACCCAGAGCAGCTGACTGCTGCATCAGTTCATGCCGAGATATCCTTTTTGCATGATTAATCTCATTGGACTTGTGGATAGTGTTGAAAAACTTGATCACAAAGTGAAATGTGAAACAAGGAGAATTATTAAAAATAATTGCTGCTGTGTTTGAGTAGCTTCATATATAATTGGAAAAGTTCATGTTTTACGTGAGTTATTAATAGATACTTTTGCTAGCTTTTGTTTCTGACTTTTCTATTCCTTATGTTTTTGGTTATTGATATCATAAACTATCTAATTTGTAAATCTTAGTTTTGGCTGATTGGAAATTTTATGCCAGAACTATCAATACAAAGAAGCATAAACTATTTTATGAATAATCTTTTAAGCTGTTGGAGTTAATTATCCAATCCACTTGCTAGATGGGGTCTGGACTCAAAATGTGCTTGACGAAATGTGAGGTTACTGGGGTTTATTGTTTTCATTCCATTGATAGTCAATGACTTTGTCCAATTAACTATATAACACAGAATGACAATCGCAACAGGGACTACAACTAGAGTGATTGGCTGGTATCACTCACATCCTCATATTACAGTCCTTCCTTCTCATGTTGGTAAGTTTTTAATATTTCCAAGTGCTTCTGGGGAAATGATTTTCACTTTATTAGTAGTTTTGTCACTGATTACCTTATGTTATATTTTACTAAAAGGAAATGGCAGCAGCAAATCTTTATGGTCTTACGACAAACTTGCTATAAGCCTTTTGTTGATTAAATTCTAATTTTTCTGTTTGTAAGAGATTTTGGACTGGGATTAGAACCTTTGTAATCTGCAAGTCCTTTTCATTGTCCTAATTCCAATTTTAATTTTTAGTATCTTTCTATAGAGCATAATTTTGTTCCTAGATAATTGATTAACTTTTCACCCATGGATCATCGTTTTCTGGTTCTCCAGTCAATTACATATCACTTTTATTGCCAACTTACAAAGCTCAATCTGATTCCCTTACTTCCAGGCTAGCTAAATTGACACTTTGAGAAAAGTTTTGATGATCACCACATAGAAGATTATAAAATCGAACATGATTTTTCTCTTGATGCTTCTTTTTCCTCATTATAATTTTCTTTAGTTGGTGTGAGGTTTTCTGCATAAAGGCGGTTGTTAAAATCTGGAAGACTAATATGATACAGTCACTATCATAGTGGTATTTTTCATAATTTCGCGAAAATTTAGGTCCTTATAATTTTTTCTTTTCTGGAGAATATTTGGTCTGTATAACTCTTATCTCTTATGGTTATAGATTCTCCTCTTGTGGGATTTCTGCAGATGTGCGGACTCAGGCAATGTATCAATTATTGGATTCTGGGTTTATTGGGTTGATATTTTCCTGTTTCAGTGAAGATGCTCAAAAGGTTAGTGCTAATAAGATTGTCTATGACAATCAGCTTCTTCAATTTTTCTTTGTAAGTTGATATAAATCATTACAGGTTGGAAGGATTCAAGTCATTGCATTTCAGTCCTTGGATGGGAAGCAAAATCAAGTGCTCAAGCCTGTTTCTCTTTCCCCTGTACAAAAAAGTTCTGTTATAGATATTGAATCATCTTTAAGTTCCTCAGAAAATACCATGGCTATGTTTGGCTCTTCCAAAGGAGAAAGCGTGGAACAAGACACTGGAGATTCAGGGGCAGCTGCTTTAGCTTCTAAGGTATGCCATGAACGCATGGCTCCTGATTTCTTTGCCATCATCTGTAGTTTCTGTAAATGCTATCCTTTCCTTCTGTCAAGTTTTTTTCCCTGCTGCTCTGATGTTCAACAAGTCTGTGATGGCTTGTTCAACAATCATACTTAGTGGCCCTGAAGGTGAAATCTGTTGAACTGTTGGAATAATGGTTCTTGATAAGTTTCCTTATAATCCTATATGCTGGGTTTACTAACTACACAAATGGTCCACCTAGAATGGCAATGCTTCGATTTGCATCAGTCAATTCAATTGTTTTTGTTGACTGCTGATGAATACTGATTGCATTTGATTGGCTAGGGTGCGGGGAAATCACCACGCTTGGGAGGTTTTTTTGCGAATGCTGATGCCAAAACAGGAAATAATTACCATGCCAATAGTTTAAATAATGCAATTCAGGATTTGGATCCCATGGATATGTCAGAAGGCATGCAAGAAGCAATGCATCTGTCGAATTTGGAGATGAGGTAACATATGTAGTCTTATAACTTCATTATTATATTCTGGTTTCCAGACTGAGTCTGAAATGAAGTTATTATTTAGAGAATGAATTGGTAAAGAATAATGTGATTAAGATATTAAGGAAAATGAACATTATGTTGGGCATCCCCAAATATGAAAGGACATTGTTGAAAAGAGCATTTGGCCATAGCAATCCTATCGCACTCATCTGGAAACTTAGATTGATGTCATTTCACTCTCAGTTGCCCCATCCGAGTGTTCTGTGATAGCAAACTGAAGATCCATGAAAGGTTCACTGTGTGGGTTTAGGGCCTGAGTGTGAGGTCTTGATCATTTACAGGGACCAACTTTTCATTCCATTTTTTGGGAATTTGATCTATAAACAATCCAGAATCCCTTGCGAACAATCAGCTTATCGTTGAGCATGATGAAACACTTCATTCTGACCTGTCTTGAATTTACATCTTTATAGTTATTACTTAGATGATTTATTTATGTTGGTTTGAGTACAAGTTTGACATGGATAAGCTGTGGGATGAAATAAACATTGCTGACTTCCTTGCTGCGCTAGCTTTGTATTTAGAAAGTCATACAGAAAAAAATTGGAAGTTCATCAAAATTCTTTAACTTGCTTGACCTGCGGTTTTTGAGATGTTGGCTCTATATGCTACAGATTTATATTTAATTTCACCAACAAAAAAGTCATGCTCAGTAGCTCTAATGTTCTCAAACTATTCTGTCATTGAGTTCATCTTTTACCTATTAATGGTGGAGTTCAGGCAATTCTAAGGAAACTTCTACTGAATGTTGTGTTTTCTGGCTTTCTTTTAAACATCATCACTTTTTAACTGAAAGATGACTGCAGCATCCATAATTGTGTCGTTCTTCTGTTGCCTCTCTGTACAGTTAAAGGGCAAAAATAATAGTTGTATTTGAGATATCTTGAATTCTTTGGCTTGATGAAGTTTAATTAAAGATATACTACTGACACCATTTTGTCTAAAAAAATATTATAAATACGCCCTCTTAAAATATGTAAGCATTACTAAGATATCAAAGGGTAGAATAATTTAATGAATTCATGATTTATCATTTGTTGAAAATTTTAAGTTGAGGCAACATGATCAATTATCACTTCTGGGTATTTTAGTCTTAGCTATTTAAGATGAAAAGTAATTGTAACGAACCACATATTTTAGGTTCATTTCACTTGCTGTGTAAATTGTTTTGCTCATTGCATTTGCTTTTATTTCCTTTTACTGCATCACGGGAGGGCCTTTCTTCTAGCATATTTACAAGTTGGCATATAATGTATTTCTCTGCACGATTCTTTAAAGGGATTTTCTTCGCTGGCAGCGGGGCAGAATTTGTCAGAAAGGAAATTCCTCTTCATATTCTGCCTACATCATCCCTTCTCAATCTTGATTCGCCTCTGTCATCCTTTACGAATCTTCAACGCGTACTGTATGAGGAGGAGAGGACTGCATATACCCAAGCAATGGCACTAAATACGCGGTGAGATAATATGCAACTGGCATACCGTCATTCCATTTCTTACCACAACTATTTCATATTATTGTTTAATAACCAACCGCTCTATTTTGATGCATCATAGGAATGGCAAAATTCATCCTCTATCTTTCATTCATCACACATCCACATACAAGGCTTCCATGTGCAAGATGATTGAATATTGGTAAAAAGCAGTAAAAATGATATTTCATTTAGCTACTTTAGCTTGGTGTTTGAAGTGATGTTCTGTATGTTACTCATTGCAGCTTGAGTCCCGCCATGAGCGTTCTTCAAGATCGCTTGAGAGAAAATGAAATTCAGGTAATAGTCAGTCTCTATAGTTTAGTGTATGTGTCTTGTAATAATTTTGTTTTTACAGTTTTGCCACTGGTTAAAGGGATAACTCAGAATGGAAGAAAGAACTTTTCGCCTGGGCATTGCCCTCAAAAGTGGAAAATTGGTTATTGGTTTCTTTTCGTTCTCCTGTGGGTGAACTTGGTTGATTCGATTCTTTTTTGTTATACAATATGTGAATGAACTTTGATGGGGCTCTGTGTTATGCATGAGAAAATTTTTTTTTACCTGATTTTGTTGCTCTATTTGATATCGGGCCATTCATTTACTGTAGGCCCGGTCTGAATGATTTCTTGTTGAAATTAGATAGTATTGTAGAATGCTCATTCTTCACTCTAATCTAATTCCAGCATCCCATCATAAAATCCCCTTATAAAGCATTGCCTCTGTCGATAGGAAGCCCATCGGACAAATCCGTTCTCTGGTGAAATTTGCAGTGATATTTAGGTCACATGATGTTAGTTTGGAATCAGATATGGCAAATGGGGACTATTTCTTGAATGATCCAGAAAGCACGATGCCTTGTTTCGGCGAACAATTTGTAAACACTTCATATTTGGCTTTTCTTGAAACAGTTAAAACTGTTGGCCGAAGAAGCCAACGTCTTGGAATCTGAGCTTTCAAGAGGAAGCCCATCAAATTCTTCTCCACGCTCGCCATCTCAAGGGGGTCTTCGAAGTGGTGCCTCGTTCGGTCAAAGAGACTTGTATCCTCCCAACTTGAGCCACCTAAAGAACACGAGTGGTAGCCGTACCAGAAGGGGATCTTAGTCTTATAACCGAACATGGACCGTAAGAAGCTTATTTTATTATGTATCTGCTGAGCTTTCTGTTCTGCTGTTAAATCTTGCACATGTTTATGGTCCCCTCTACTTTGTTTTTACTTTGAATCTTTTTGTCTCCCCCATGAAAGTTGTATATGATAATTGATATTTGTGGTCAGGTTTTGAGAAAATGTACTTTTGGTGTCTGACTGGAAAAATCCCTGCGAAGGGGTAGGGGAAGGGGGATATGCCTTGTTCACCACATTTATATCTGATTAGTGCTTCCATATTATTTTCCTGCATTTTTTTTTGCATCACTTTTTGGGCTTGTTTGATTGGGAAATGGGGAATGAACGGTGGGGCAGACAATTCAAATTCTCTGTTTCAAGTTTCAACTGGTATTTTATTTTTATTTTATGCCACAAATAAATATTAAGTATATTAAATATTTTGATCAGAAAATATCCGTGGTTGTAAATCATGTAGCATTGAAGATGAGATATATATATCAGAATAGAAGATTGAAAATATAAGGTGAGAGTGAGAGGTGGAATTTGTTTTACGAATTTGTACTTTTATTTATTTTTTTTCTAGTGATATGATTTGGAAGGGAGTAAATTTCTAATTACTTCCATTTGGTACTCTAAAAATAGGATGGTAAGAGTTAATATATAGGGAAAAGATTGTGAAACATAAATTTTAGTGTTTTAAGGCATAGCATATTATTATAAATAAGAAGAAATTAATTTGATTGTTTTTGAGGTTCTTCAATATTGATGAAAGAATTATATTTTTAGTATCAAAATTGTGGAAGACATAAGAATGTTTTTAAGAAATTGTGAAATTTTTTTGGAGCTTTCATTATACTTTTAACAAAATATATATTTGACAAGATAATGTAAAATGTAATAAGATAAATACGACAATCTATAGATTGATGACTAGTTGGAAACAGTATAAATCTTTCTAAAGTCAATAGGAAGGTTGGGAATAATTATGAAATATATATATATATATATATATATATAAACATTTTGAAGGATAGAACATACAAGTATAGATAATGTGCTGAAGAGGAGATTCTTCCTCTTTTATTTATTCTCTAATTATTATTTTTTAAATATTTTTAAACTTAAAGTGCCTTCAACAGTTTAAAGCAATTTTTTCAAATAAAGCGAAAAACATATATGCCCAGATGTCTCCATATACGTACAGGACAAACTTCCATCAACATTGGCTTGAGGCATTTTTTTTTTAAGGCAGCACTTCAAAGTGTTGTGGTAAACACACTCCGTGGGCAACTTTTAAAATAAATTTATGATGAAAATGGTAAATTCATAATAATAATAATATTTATGCCTTTAAATGTTGATTTTGCCCAATCTTCATGTAAATAAAATTTTCTGTGTCTCATATTCTCCTTCCCCCTCAAACTATTATTCAATATAGCTAAACGAATAGTTTACTTATATATATATATATATATAATTTTTCTCATGTTTTCAATAATTATAATTTCCTTAATCCTTGTAACTTAGCGTTTACCACCACCAACCATAAGATTAGTGTTTATTATTATAGATTTGGTGCATCTTTGTCACTCCATAATTGCAAAACTACTACGAAGTACTCGCGCAATTTCCATGTCTCAATATTGCATCAAATTTTACCATCAATGCATTAATAAATGTCCAAACAATTAAAAGAACACATCAACAATCATTGTCACAAAAAATGGTTCAAGCCACTTTGGACAACTGCACCAATTGATAAATAACTAACTAACTAAGAAAAACAAATGCACCAATAAATTATTTTGATCTAAAGGGAAAGAAAATTGAGAAAAAAATCATTTCAAATCTTGCTATAATCCGGGTTGCTTGGATTGTTGGTGTTGCTTGGATAAGTTAATCCCTCCATATCAATCATATTGCTTGAATAGGTTGAGCCGTCGTTCGTGGCAGTGGTGGTGGTGGTGGTGCCGCTGCCCGTGGCGGCCGTGTTGGTGTTGGTGTTGCCGGAATTGTTCATCCCTAAAGTATTTTTAACCGCATCAGCCGCTCCTTGAGCCATATTAGCTGCTCCTAGAGCCGCTCCACGCGCCAGGCTGACTGCCCCTTGAGCGGCTCCCTTTCCCATATCAGCCGCTCCTTGTGCAATGTTCTTGGCTTGTGTTCCAGTCTTCCATACAATGCAAAATATTATCAATGCACATTTTAGTATAATGAGAAATTAAAAAAAAGACTTATATTTCTTTATGTAAATTAATTTTAAAAAAAATGAAAATATATACCTCTTGGAAGAAGTTAGTGGCTTGACCTTGGCTCTCCGACGACTGATTTAACGAGTCGTCCCACTCCCTTCTCATCTGCAATAAATTAAATAATAGAATTTAATAAAATTATATTAAAATGTTTAAAATTTTAAAAAAAATTAATAACTTAATTTGTTCAAAAGAAATAATAAGTATAGAAAAAAAGAAAAAAGAAAACACTACCTGAGGTTGGCCTGGGAATTTTCCAGATTGGCCTTCCATTTTGCTTCGTTAATTTTCTTTAGAGAATTAGGCTATAATTCAAGAAATTAAATATTTGAAAAAATAATATGTGAAAGCTTTGATTTTATTGCAAGTGAATTTATAGTTTTTCTGGGCAAGCATTTTCCGGCTATGTAACCTCCGCCTGAGTATGAGGACCAATTACCACATGGGGTGTGGCGATGCCGGAGGATTTGGGCAAGAACGTTTCAAACATTAATTTCGCTTATTAACTAAGTTTATAAAGTGGTTGTTAAGAATGTTTTGTGGGGTTGTAATTGTAAATTTGAATAACTAGGCTGTAGATTTGTAGTTTTGATCTTCTATTTCAAGTAAACTCAATGTTAATGGTATAAAGTATTTTCTTAAATAAATAGTAAATTATGAATCAAGTATATTTTATGTGTACTAGATAAAATAACAATTAAAATAAAAGATTTAAAGTTCTAGTCAACGTAGATTCAGCCGTGTCATAAATGCAACAGGGCCATAGATGGGAGCCGACGTTTATTTTATTTTATTTTATTTTTTCCAATACAAAAATAATAATTTGTTGCAATTTTAACGAAGTTACATCGGTCAAATATTTAGAAAAATCCTCCTCCCACATCATAGGTTCAAGCAAAGAAACAGAGGTCTTGGCTAGACAATGAGCAGTTTGATTCGCTGAATTGGTATTTATTTATTTATATAAAAAAATTCAAAATTCTTGTGAGTTATTGATTTGACCTAGGCTTTAGCCATGTCATAAATGTAGTAGGGACCATAGATGGGAGTCGATATTTATTTATTTTATTTTTTATAAAAAAAGAGTAAAATAGAAGATAAAATATATAAAGTAGAATAGAAGATAAAATATTAATTGATATGAAAGAATAAAAATGATAGATTTTAGTAGAGCTAACCTTAGCTTCTGTTGTGTTATTTAGGGTTGTCGGTGGGTCAGATTTAGACCGGGTCATATGATAGATTTGAATCCGAATTCGATCCAAAATTCTATAGGATTTCTGGTTGATTTATCATATTCGAATTCAAATAAAAGTTGGATATCCAAAGAAAGATTCGAATCGAAATACTACCAAACATATATATATATATATATATTTATTATCTTTTTAAAAATTTTATAGAACCCAAATCCAAAACATTCATCTTTAAAAAAACATACACATGACATATTAATAAGTCTCAAATATATTGATCATTTTAAAAGTAATAATATAATATGACTTAATCACATTTATTCACCAAATCATTACATGTTAGGTTGGGTTGCTATTAATAATAGTTGTTTGACATTATAAATTCACAATAGTTACATTTAATTTTTCAATCAATTAATTATAAGCTTAAAATTTTATAAAAAAGAAACTCATTTTGATTAAATCAAAATTTGCATTGCATTCTTGTCATATTGGGAAAATATCAATTTTGGTCCCCCAAGTATACCACTAAATCAATTTTGGTCCACGTGTTTTCACTTGTATCACATTGTATCCCCAAAGTTTCATTTTTTTGTTAAATCTCGTCCTCTTGTCAAGTCCACCGTTTGACAGCCGTTTCATATTGCTTGAAGAGGCAGAATGTTTTCATTTTCTCACATGTTGCTGCTGTTCTTGAAAACCAAAGCAAAGCCTAACTTCTAATCCTCAAATCAACATAAACCCTAACTTCTAATCCAACCTAAAATTCAACCATTGCTTCGATTAAATGAAGAAAATGTTGCTAATTTAGAGGTATTTCAACCTATTGTTGAAGATTCTACACCTTTGGAGTATTGAAAACCAAGTTGGGGAAGGCTCAAATTGTTCCATGGTGAATGGCACGAAGGAAAAACTCAAACCTTGGGACACTGAATTATGGTAAGTTTTGTGTTTTCAATTAGACTATTTTGAGTAATGGAGAAAATTTTTTATGTTTAGTGTTAAAAAATTTACCATTTGCTATCTCTCTCTCGACTGAAAATGGTGATATATTCCACAATACGTATTACTGAGATATATATAGGCGAAGTTGCATGGGATAATTGAAAGGGTTGTCAATATTTTCTATATGAATGTGGTGATTTTGTATAAAATGGTGAACCTTTGAAATGTATAATATCTTTGTTAATTGAAACTATGATGATTTTCTTGATATTTCAAACTTAAAAAAAGGTATAATAAAGTGGAAGCTGATAGAAGACTTTGGCTTTTGAGCCCATCTCCTTAAATCATTTTACTTATGTTGGAATTTTTTTATGAAAATGTTAGTTGTTGTAATTGCATTGCCCGAATTTATTGGTTGATGGTTGAGGTTGATATACTTGTTGAATTTGATAGTGTGTATTTTTTGTATTTTTGTTTATTATGCAGATTTGGTTGGGGATGGCATTTCTTTATTTACTATTAAATTAGATCATGGTGGTTTAATGAGAAAACATCCTTTAAGATACTATGAAGGGGGTAACATAGATTTCTTTGAAAATGTAGATATAGATATGTTTGGGATGGTTGAACTTGGGGACTATGTGAAGGAATTAGGATATGAAAAAGACAAAGTTAGATTTTGGCATAAGTATGGGCAACGTTTGTGCATGGGTAGTAAATGTCTTAGTAAAGATGTTGACGTTTATGATATAATGAATCATTTACCTAGGGATAGTGTGGTGGAAATTTGTTTAGAGCATCTTGAGGATCGGAATGACCAAATCCAAGAGGGAAATGAAATGCAAAACTAATACTTTTCAAACTTAGAGGATGATGATCAAATGATTGACTTTTCATTTCTAGATGAAGCCCCATTGCTAGAGGATTGGACTGATATTCTTGTCCAACCTACATCATCTCTTTCTGTTTTTGTTTCTAATTCTGATTCTGATTTTGATTTCGAGTGTGATGATTTTACTGATAGTGATTATGACATGGAGGAAGATGATAGGTTATTTGATAGGTATGTTGATCCAGATGCTGAGTTTGATAGGGTGAGAAAGGGTAAAGGAGTGAGTGATGACATGTATGCTAGGATGGAGGTTGGGGAAGAAGATGACATTGAGGATAGTGATGACCTTGAGAGTGTGATGGGGTCTGATGAAGATGAACTGAATCTTAAGTATCTAAAGTACAATCCTAAAACTGAAAATAAGAACCCGAAATTGAAACTAGGTCTTATTTTTAGTTCAAAAAGTGAGGCTAAGTTTGTGATTCAAACACATTGCCTTAGGAGAGGGATGGAGATTCATTTTCCTAAAAATGCTAAAAGAAGGTTGAGGGCTAAGTGCAAGAAAAAAGGCTGTGAGTGGTATGTACATGTATTACTTATGCAAAATGATAAGTCTTGGCAAATAAAAGCTTATAACCCTGTGCATAGCAAGTGTTCTTAGAGTTACAATAATAATAGCCTTAAGTTTGGGTGGCTTGGGAAAACTTTCATGAAAAAGTTTAAAAACAATCCTAAACTAGGAGTTAATGAGTTTAGGAATGAGCTATACACCACATTGAAAGCAAATGTCTCTGAACAACAAGCTTACAGGGCAAAACAGAAAGCAATGAAACTGATTCAAGGCAATTTGAAAGATCAGTTTAGTAGAATTAGAGACTACTACTTAGAGTTACTTAGGACAAATCCTGGCTCTACTGTGGTGTTGAAGTTAGCTGATGGTGAGCAAGTAGGTGACCTACCCACATTTTTGAGGTTGCATATCTGTTTCAATGCTTGCAAAGAAGGGTTTAAGGCTTGTAGGAAGGTTGTAGGTGTGGATGGCTATTTTTGAAGGGTCCTCAAGGTGGCTAGTTATTGACTGCCATAGGAATAGATCCAGACAAAAGTATTTTTCCAATAGCTTATGTAGTGGTTGAGAATGAAAACAAAGATTCTTGGGAGTGGTTTCTTTCTCTACTTGAAGACAACATAGGCTTTGAAAATCAATATGCTTGGACTTTTATAAGTGACAAGCAAAAAGGATTGATACCAACTTTTGAGAGCTTGCTACTTGATGTAGAAAATAGGTACTTTGATTTAGTTATTTCAATTTTTATGTACTTTATATATTCATTCTTTATGTTTTCAACTTTCTTTTATGTGTTTCAAAATAGGTTTTGTGTGAGACACTTACATAGCAATATGAAGAGGGATGGATTTACTGGCCAATCAATCAAGAATGCACTTTAGGCAGTGGTTAGAGCAACAAGAATCGAATAATTCAAAGCAAAAATGGAGCAAATGAAAGAGCTTGATGAGAAGGCATATAATTGGCTAGTGAAGAAACCTCCAAATCAATGGTCCAGGTCACATTTTAGCCCTCAACCAAAATGTGATGTTCTTTTGAATAATATGTGTGAGAGTTTTAATTCTTTCACCTTACCTGCTAGAGACAAACCAATTCTGAACATGTTTGAGACCATAAGAAATATGATCATGACTAGGATACAAGTGAATAGGAATAGAGCAAGGGGCTGGGATGGTTCTATATGCCCAAAAATAAAGAAGTTGTTGGAGAGAAACACGAATGATGCTAGTGAGTGCATTCCAATAAAGTAAGATAATTGGCACTATCAGATTATGGGCATGTATGACCAACACATGGTTGATGTTCATAAAAGGTCTTGTAGTTGTAGGAGGTGGGATTTGATAGGCATACCATGTAGGCATGCTATTTCAGCTATTTGGTGTAGGAATGAAGAGCCAGAAGCATATGTGCATGACTTTTATAAGGTCAGCACATACTTGAGAGCTTATGAGCATGTTATTTTTAGAATGAATGGTCTTGAATTATTGCCTAAGAGTGATCTGTCAGCCCCATTACCACCATAATATGAAAATAAGCCTAGTAGACCCAAGAAGTTGAGGAAAAGAGAGCTTAATGAACTACTAGATCCTTCTAATCCAACTAAGCTTAAAAGAGTCCAAAAATCTTTGAAATGCAGTAAATGTGGAGCGTTAGGCCATAATGCAAGGACTTGTAAGAAAAACGATGGTTCAACTTCTGCCTCGCATGAAGGACAACCTGAAGTTCCTCTTGAGATAACCTTTGGAGACTCTCAACCCCCTGTTGATGTTTGTAGTAGTGTTCCTTCTACTACAAATGTCAATATTGGTGGTTCAAGAAAAGAGAAATTGCCTATAAGCTTTAATTTTGATATATATTCTTAACTATATGCATTTTTCTTATTATCACTAACAAATTAAAATTTTGGTTTTTTAGGTTAGAAAGAACTTGTTTGTCAAGATAAAAGGGAATTCAAACGATATATCTTCTTAAATGTAAGTATCAAACTTTTTGCTTTTATACTTTTTGGTTTTGTTTTGTTTTGTTTTTCATGTTTTACTTACAATGCACAAGTTACTCAAACTTCAAACATGAATACTCTAGTGATTGTGAGAGGTGGCATGAATTTTGTGATGATTTCTAATTTAAAAGCTGTAGTTGGAGGTCAAAAGAAGAAGGAAAAGGATGGATCCAATAAATCTGGAGGAAAAGGGAAGAATTCTAAGGGTTGATTAAGTTTGAGTGGATTGTAGTTGATTGCACTTTTTTTGTAGTAATTTGGTGATGGATGGTGATGAATTTGCGGATTTTTTTCCTATCTGTTTTCCTATTTTTTCTTTAAGTTATTTTAAATTTGGCTTGCTAGAATTTGGTTAGTTTCAAGAATTTGAACTTTTGCTAAAATTTCACCGCATTCTGTTTAATTTGATTGTTGAGAATTATTGGTTGAGTTTTTGGCTTTTGTCTTGTGGATACAATGGTAGATGATTTTAGGATGTAATAAGTTGCTTGTTTTGGCTGTGACTGTCACAATTCTTGCTTGCTGTTGTGGTCAATTTCGCTAAATTGAGGAGCTTAATGCTAACTGCTTGGATAGTGTGGATTTCCTTCCCATTACAATCTTGCTTTTTAAATTTTAATTTCATGTGGTCCTCAATCCCTTTAGATGAGATTAATGCTTTTAATTCATGAATTTTTCTCTTTCTTTAGGGTACTTGAATTAATATTAATATTGTATGATTCTTGAATCTATTTTGTGAAAAAAAAAAGGTTTGACAAGACAATTGTTTGTTAGTTTAAGTTTGCACTTGTTTATCTTTGAATTAGTTTGGTGACATGCCCAATGGATCTTATTTTGTATTTAAAGAGTAATTTATGAAAATTGTAGCAATCAAATTACGCTTGAGACTTTACATCCTACCAATAAGCATAAAAGCAGCATTAAACAAACATTACAAAAATAATTACATAAGTTGTAATTTGTTCACATTTTTTCCTAAATTGTTATCTTTTAACATCAAAAACCTTATCACTACTGCGAATAAACCAATAATAATTGCCAATACAATTAAAACACAAACTTTTTTCTTCTTCAATTCATCAACTTTTTTCTCTAACAACTTTACTTTGCTCTTCATTTTCCTCAATTCGGCCTCCTTTTTTTCTTCCTTTATCAATGATTCATTTAATTGCTCTTCTAATTTCTTCTTTTTTGCTAACAATCCAGGAATT
>JACGDI010005750.1:430619-444270 GCA_014898725.1 Jacaranda copaia
TATCAACTCAATCCACCGGACTTCCGGACCGCTCATTATTTTGCAGCATCAGTATTTAAATTTAAATTTTTTTAGTCAATATATAACTTTAATATGTTTTTTATTTTATTAATATATCTATATATATTTATTTTATATTACTAATACGTGTAAATATAAATTCATAATGATTGCAATTTTTGTGGACTTGTTTACATAATTTATAAAGTTTGTAATTAATTAATGTGTAATTTATAAATTTAAATTATTGAATTTTTTTTAATTAGAGCTTGAGTTGGAATTTGAGTTGATAGCGACTTAATGCTCATTAAAAAAATTGAGTTACTTTGAATTGAACTAAGTTGAGCTCAAGTTGTCACTGAATCAAGCTTGTTGAACTCGTACTTGATATGTGCATTTTAAATTTAAATTTAATTTTTTAAAAAATTCGATTCCACTCAACTGTGCCAATTGCATAAAAAGAATTCAGCGTTTTATGGTGCAAAACTATGTGAATTTGTTGGTCACCTGGAGTTTATTGGTTGAATTGAAAATTTGGGAAGTTTTTCCCCACATGCTTTCTTTATTTGCTACTTTTCATTCTGTCTAACATTCATTATAGGTTTTGTTTACTTGAAGAACAAAAAATGTTCGATGTTTTAAACTTGTTTGTACTGATGACAAAAGGTTCGATAGTGGGCCTTTTAGTGCATGACAACCTGTGACTAAAACAGGGCAATATCTTCTCTGTTGCATAATATTTTTGTATTTTAAAACATTAGAATTATTTATAAAATACAATAAAACGATAAGATTTGTTAACGATCATATCATTTAAAAGTTTAAGTTATGAGAGAACAAATAACATGTTTCGTAAAAAACTATAACTTAATCAACTTGTACGGATACGGAAGCGCGGTGCTTCTTGGACATCAATTTTAGCCAATCAATGACTATTAATAAAAATTTAAAAAAAATAATTATCATCGAATATTACTTTTAGAAATCTTATGAAAGAAAGATTTTTGATTACATTTATTTGTTATAGCTTAGCTTGTGATCCCAACCCCAATGAAATTTAGGTCATGGTACTTTTTGCTCACTTAAATCTAATATCATATAAAATGATCACTTTAAACTATTAAAAAATAAATATTATTTAATATTTACTAACTCTAACAAATTTGAATTAACCCTTATATAGAAACTCATGGTAGGTGATGAATTCTTGTTTGGGTTATTAGTACTTAAATTCAAAATTTTTATAAGTGCAAATTTTTTAATTCAAATTCAATTTTATGCAACATGATTATCATCATCATCATCATCATCTCCTATTCAACATAATGAATTAACTACTATATTTAACTAATAATTCAATTATATTTTAAAATAACAAAATTATTATAATTTTCTCTATAAAAATGAATGATACTTCATATTTTTGTTGGGTATTCTTTAAATTGAATAACAATTTGTGATCATTATTGTGAATTTGATTTTGCAATCATTGTCTTGTCTTGTAAGTTGGAAAGGCACTATTTCACAAGTGGGCCGTCCAGAATGGACTTTATGGCCCATTATATGCAGCTTTTATCTCATCAGCAAAGGGGCCAATTCTTACGCAATAATGATGCCAACATAGATTTTGCACAATTATATATTTTTTCTTTTTTTTGGTTTTTTGGAAGAGCATAAGCCAAAAAAAAGTTGATAATTATTGATTACTTTTATATAAGATCATGATTATGATTATGATGGATTATGTAAAGCATTCTCACTTGAGAGCAATTTATAGTATCACATCATTATTTCAAACGAAAAGGCATTTTAGAGAGAAAAGAAATTTATTTTAACTCAATAAAATATTCAGATCTATGTTAGCAAAACTTTAGTTCACTCTAGTTAATTGAGTTGGGGCAACAAGTGGATTCACATGTGTCGCATGATTGATAATTGAGTTGAGGTAACAAGTGAATATACAGATGTCGTATGATTGATTCATACTTTAAGATGAGTAATAAATATAAGCAAATGTTTAATTTGACTTATCATATGATATTATATCTCAACAAAATTTTGATAAAAAATTATTTTATCGTGACATTAATCTAACACGTCAATATCTACATAAAATAGCAATAGCAAAGAATATGTTGTTATTTTAATTGAAAAAAAGAAGAAGACAAGAATCGAACGATTAATATAGTATGTCTTTTAAATATGACTATAAATTTTTTTTACTGTTATAAAATATTCAATTTAAGTTCATAATTACTGTCAAAAAAGGAGACAAAAAACCTACATTTGTTTTACATTTTTCTTATTTTTTGAATTTTTGTAATATATTGGGTTATGCCGACTTTGGTGAGTGGTTTGTTGAACCCTTTAAAGTGCTACAAAAAACTCATAATTTACTCGTTTGACTTTCAGTTATAATAATGGTGGCATCAGTCCACAAAAGGGCATCCCATATTAGCAATAAAGATTAAGACAGGCTTTCGGTTTTGGAAGTCCTTTTTGTTCCCTCCTTTTAGGAGAGTACAGTTCAAGTGAAGTGAAACCTTTGTTGTCAGTATTCAGCAGCGTGTCAACTCCACTACTATTACCTATTGCCAACAAAAGAAGAATCCCACATAGTTAGGACAATCTTTAAATTCCTCAAATTCTTGCTTAGTTTAACTAAAGAGAAAGTATATGCTGTTGGCACTAGTAATTCTCGTCTAATTTATGGATGTTTGTGAAAATTTTGCTTTCGAAGAAAATTGTAAAAAAATGAGGAATAATGAAATTTCAAGTATTTGAAAATAGTACTGAAAAGCAGGAAAGAAAAAAAAAAAAAAAAGTGTTGCGACTTTTTATTTTTGTCAAAATGACTAATGTGCCTTGCTCAATCTAAAGAGGAACGCCTTAATCTAATATGCGAGATATAGAACATTTTAAAATTATACAATTTGTCTGATGCTACTGAGAGCTGCGTATAGAGAAAATGAGTTGTGCTTCGAGTGAATCGATCAGGGAGGTCGAGTACTCAGAGTTGTATATATCTTAGGGCTCGAGATTTGCAACCACAACACACGTTAAACTAGTCAAGGTGCCCCCCGGCTAAGGCACTCCGATGCTCAAGTTAGTTCTGGTCGAGATGTGAATATCGAACAGAATATAGAGAGTGTAAGGCTTATAGTGTATTGGGCATTACCTTGAACGTAGTTGAGTTTGAAGTATTTATAGTCTTTTTCAGGCGTGATTTGACCCTGGTACCCTTATCAGGTGTACTGACTTTTGTCTTTGCCAGGGGTTGGTGGTCATTCCATGTCCAGATCCCGATACTGTTTCAGGTAGCTAAATTTCTTGTTTTCTTGGATGAACAGTACCTCTGGAGGCATGTCTCTACCAAAATTGGTGGCAAGGTTAGCAGAGTTGATGGCAGTGGCTGTACCGGCTGTCACGCGTCATTAATGCGAAGGCATATAGCCTGTCAGATTAATAAATGCGGTAGAGATCCGAGTCAACGTTGAACTGAGTCTTAAGGTCGATACATGTCTACCAGACCTGAATATTCGAACTTCTGAAGTAGTCCTGAGGTCGATGCGGGTCGACCGCAGACTCTACCAAGTGAAGTCGATACCGATCGACCAAACAAACTTGATGTTGGGCCTCATGGACTGTCTCATTTGATGTTGGGTCTACTAGGTTATCCCATATCATTGTTTTAACGAGAAAAGTATGGAAGATTCTTTTCCATATTTAAAGTTTTAAATTGTCTTTATTTTGCCTACTTTTCTTGTAAAAATTTTCATTCTAATAAAAAATAAACAATGTGTATGAACTGATTCCTTTGCACTATGTTTGGCTCAAGGATTTTAGTGGGGAGAAGAAAACAAAAATACTAAAGAAATAAAAACCTAAAAAAAAATAGAGTATGCTTGAGGAAAATGAGGGAAAAGTTTATTTGACATCTCTCTCCTTCTCCACCACATACATCCCCCAATAAATTTCTTCATTATTTTCTTTAACAACATAATAAGTTTGAAATTTTATATTTCTTTAATTTTATTTTCTTTTTCCCTATTTTTTTTTCTTTGTCAAATTCCTTCAACCAAACATAGTGTTAAGAAAAGCTTTGATGTGACAATATTTTTTTCTGTACTCAACTGGTTAGCACAAAGAAGATGCAAAAAGTTGTAAAGATATTGGGGAGGGTTAACTAGGTGAGTGATCAAGACTTGATGAATGGTGGGGAGAAATTATTCCTCCTAGGGCTTAAGTGGGCATATCTTTTTTCCTTTTATTTTTAAAGAAAATTATAGCCAGTTTTCCAACTATCATTATGAAAAATTAAAATTTACCATCAAGCTATCAATTCATTCCAAGTGAGCAATTATTTATCCAAGTATTTTCCTCCATGCAATTGTCTCTCCTAATTATCTTCTCAAAGAATCATCAAACTTCTTGTTCTTTTCTAGTTATTGGTAAGATTGAGACACCAAAGCACCTTTTTAATCAATTCTATTTTGATTCTCTCATGATGCCATTCGGTATTTCAATTATCAATTGCTTAAATTTTAAATGTGATAATCCCATTAGTAAATGGATGATAGTGGTTAAGTTTGAATGAATTGAGTGAGTTGATTCTAATATAATTCTAAATAATTTCTTTTTATTTATACACACGCATATCAAGAGTTCATTAGGATCCAAACCTCCGACCTCTAACCTCCCATATTATGTAAAAAACTTATACCAAAGAACCATATATCACTTAACGAGTTTTAATAAATAGATTGTTAATGGATCAAATTCAAAATAAGTAAAATTCAATCTACTCAAATCCAATGCCAATATTTTTTTTTTCATTTCTCTTATTAAAAACACTAATTTAAAAGATAATAATAATATCACGAATATTTCAATTTTTATTTTTCAAGAATGAATCATCTAAATTGTATATTAATCTTAGTATTTGCCCACAACATTAACTAAACAACAAATTTTGAAAGTATTTCGAATTAATAGAAACAATATTTATTTGTAAAACTTCAACATATTTTCATATACTAAAACGAATACATTGAAAGAATCATCAACAACAAATGAATCGGTTCATAACCTAAAATACTTACTTCAATTTAAAAATTACTAATGATCCAAAAACAAAAGATTTGATTAATCAATGAATTTTAATTAAACCTTCAAAATTGACCTATTTAGAATCCAAAATTTAATAGAAATCATTCAAATCCACCAAATTTTAACCTCAAAAAACCTATGACCCACTTTGGCCCTCAATAGTATTAACATTGCATTTTATAGCATCATCGTATTAACATACAACAGCTTATATAAATTCAGTTGGAGCATCATCATGGTCATATTGGACAAGTAACATACAAACTCACTTGGATAGGATGAATCATGCGAAGCATATATAATTGGGTTACATAATGGGGAAATTGGCTGAATTACAGCTCGAATACGAGTTTATTCCTCACTGAAGTTTGAACAAAAGTAAAATATAGTTACTCAACCAATCAATCATATGGAGTAGGTATTCAATGGAGAGGATGTTAATTTGAATTATACTTGAATTCAATTCGATTATTTAGAATCTTTAATCGATAAAAAATTTAATAAATATAATCTAATTAAAAAAGTTCGTAATTAGAAATAAATGTAGCGAATATGAATTTAGTTCTATTTAATCCATTAATAATCCGAATTCGAATATATATAGCAGTATATATTTATACACGCAGGGTCCTATAGCAAAGCCAAAATAGATTTCTGGACAAAAAAAGTAATGGGCTTCCATGCAATATATCAAATAATGTATTTTCACAAAAATTATTAGATCTCAAACTTATCTACACCATAATTACATTACTTGTTTCTTCATTTTTATAATAGAGAATGATGCAAGAAGAATAATGAGCATGAGCTAAATGTCATGATATGGCAAGAACGTAATGCGAATCTCAATTTGATCAAATGAGGGTTTTTTTTTTTTAATTTATTCTTAACTTTAAGTTTATAGTTAGTTGATTGAAGAATCAAATATATATTTATTTATAATGCCAATAAGTACTATTATCAACAAGGGAACCTAAAATACAATGATATGGTGAATGAATATAATTAAGTTATATTCTATTATTGCTTTAAATGATCAATAAATTTGAAAATTTATTCGTTAATATGTTGTGTGCATGTTTTTTTAAGTATGAATGTTTTAAATTTATATTCTACTAAATTTCTAAAAAAATAATAAATATATAGTTTTTGGGAGTATTTGGTTTGCATTTGGATTTTTTTTTCGAATATCCAATTTTTATCTAGATTTAGATGTAATTATACCAACCTAGATCCTATCCTATAGGATTTTAGATTGAATCTACATATGACATATTACTGTTGAATTCAAATTTGGGTCCAGCCTAATAGTCTATGAAGAATGATTTGATCTGAATCTAAATCCGACCCATTCACAGGCCTAATATAGACCATGTCATTGAATCATTTGTCATAGACTATTAGGTTGCTACTGCTTGTGAGATCATGTCTTATTTTTCACGTTTCTAGAATTTTGGGGTTATATTTGTGTTTGAGAAATATGGGAAATGAGAAATGAGGTCGTGAATGGTTATGAGATAAAGTATAATAATTATAGTGATTTGATGAATTGATGTGATGTGAGATTATGAATGGTTGTGAGATTGTTTGAGAGATTTATTTAAGAGAATGAAATTGTTTTATGATTTTTTGGTTTGTGGGTTTGTTGGGGACTTATAATATTTTTTTAAAAAATAAAATTAATTTATGAATTTAATAAATTGAATATAACTTAATATTTTTAAACAATATTCCATGAATTAACTTGGTAAATTCCAAGTCCACATGGGGAAAAATGATTTTTTCCCCAACAATATTTCTACAATTTTTTAATTACTTGGGTATGGTTTAATTTTTTTATATTTTTTAATAATTTTGAGGAAATTTCAAAATATTATGCATCACCCCAAATTAATGCAAAAAATATGTTAAATATTACCCCAAATTAATGAAAAAAATATGTTAAATATGTATCACCCCAAAGTAATGCAAAAAATACGTTAAAAATATTATGTGACATCCGAGATTAATGCACAAAATATGTTATTATTTTAAATTGTCCTTTATTAGTGGAGGAAAAAAAATTACATTATTTTTTCCAATTTTTTTTCCCATCACATAGTTTATAGTAAATATGAGAAAGATGAAAAGAAGGTTGTGTTTTAGAATGAGAATAGTAATAAAAGAATTTTTGGAATAATAGATAAATTTAATAAATTTGTTTCTTTAGATTTTCTTTTTTTAAAATGGATAATGAATTATTTTATGAGTTAAGGAAAATTAAATTTCGACTAAGAAAACAACAATTTTTGTTCATTTTTTATTTTTGCAATCTTGAATTATATTTTAAAAAAATCCATAATAATTGGTTTTTTTGAAAATTTATTTTTTGTTAATGCATAAAATAATAAAATATTACGTATCACATAATTTTATCATTTTGTGTGTGTGTGTGTGTGTGTTTTCCCTTATTCATTTTTTTTGGAACTTATGTTTGACGAATAAAAAGAATGAAAGAGTTGTTTTAATACAGGAAGCCAAAATTTTCTGCCAAATCATTTTCATATGAAAATTTATTTTTTCCCGTTAAAGTTATTTTTCAGCATAAGTTCTTTTAAGTTACTAAATTTAGAATAACATAAAGAAAAGCCAATATGTTGTGCATTTTAATTTGAGAATAAACTTTTCAAAATTAGCAAAACATGAACAAATGTAAGATAAAGTGAGACAGAGAGGTAAGTTGAGGCGTGAAACTCCAGGGAAGAGAGAGAGCCATTGACAAAGGAGAACAGAGCGTGCGGCAGAGTCAAGAGAGAGAGGTGAGCCATTGACAAAGGAGAACAGAGAGTGTGCGGCTGAGTCAAGATTTTGAGACTATATTCCTAAAACATCAATCAGTTTTACATTCATGCGTGATTTTAATCCTTTTCATGCTACACAGACGGCAAAACAAGATTTTGGCTAACAAGCAATCGCAGGCTTAAGATCCCAAATCAAACACACACTCATCCAAAGAGCCTAAGTGACTGTTAAAAGCAGAGCAGTCACTAAAAAGACATTGCCACAGCATTAGTTGCAATGTCCTACGAAAAAATCATGGAAGGAAAAAAAAAAAAAAAAAATCACCAATGCTCGTTATCAAAGGAATATGCATTAGCAAAAGCTTGAACTAATGATGATGTATTTGGAAGCAAGAACGAAGCAGATCCTCGGTGTTTGCAGAACAATCAAAGTGGCTGGAATAAACTAAATGTTGCCATCAATTATTGTATCCTACAGGAGAAAAGGTGAAATCCATATTTCCAATGGATGAATGGCCCCACGTTTTAAATCCAAAAAACCATCAAGGAGAAACAGGTTAAATTGTTGCCAGAGCAACCCTAACCCGTAAATCCATCAAAAAGTATGCAAAGCAAATAAGCTTTTGAAACCTGAAGAATATTACATAGTCTGTCATCCTGTCACCAGATCTTATTCTGGCAGCTAATTGCCAACTATATTTAGTGATGATGATCATCCTCATCGTCTCCATGTCCATCAGGAGGTCCGCCTGGGCCAACCACTTCCAACTGTCAACCAGGAAGAAGTTGTGAACATTTCGATAGAAACAAACCATGGGGAATTCTCAATGTAGACAGACATATAATCAAGGAAACAAAATTATATTTGTCTTCTACTAAGCCAACTACAAGCCAACCAGCACCTTTTCAACCAATGTGCCCTTTCCTTCCTGCACAACTACCCTCCCCCCACCCCCCAGGTCAGATGGTAGGCATGGTGATAAAAACTGGAAATGGGGAAGGAAGGGCAACAAAGTGAAGAAAACGATAATGGTAGTTTGGTTATTAAAATGCTGCTGGTGGCTAGAAGAGAAGTGAGAAAGAATGTGACGATTAGAAAAAGGCAGCAGGAATAAGTAACAAACCAAGGAAAAAAGGAAGTAGGGAAAAGGGAGGGATGGGGCGTAGGGGAGATTTTGAGCACTTATTAAGTGCATCCGGAGGAAGAAGAATAAAAGGAGGAAACAGCAAAGAGATCTGGTAAAAGAAACAGTTTGACCATAATATTAAATGTATTAAGAATTTCCAATATCAATTACAAAAAACAATTTCTTTAAATCTTCAAAATGTGATAACTTAGCAGTACTAATTCTATCTATGGTGCTCAAAAGAAGATTGCATCACTCAGGTAAGTAGGTATTGTCATAATATCTAGTTAACTGGACAGTCATTAATATTTTTTGCTATATTGTTGTTAATCATCGTTAATATTCATGTTCTGTTACCATTCTATTTATATAAAATGATTATTTATTTTTTCTTTTTGATGCAAATGTCCTTCATGCGTATTGGTTATTAAAAAATAAAAGTTGATATAGATTATTTTATCTAACTCAAAAAATTTACAATATACAAGCAGTTAGTTTGTTCATGATACACATTAATAATATCCATATCAAAATCATCTCCATGCTCAAGTGCAATGAGACATTTACATGTTAAAATTTGATTTCAGCTACTTATCCAACTAAATTTTCAATCATCTATTTTCAACTTGCTTACATAGCGAAGCAATTTTAGCCAATATCAACATGTTCGAATATTTGCAGTTTCAATAATACTTTTAAAAACACAAGTTTTCAGCTATCATGCACACAACATCCACGTGTGAATGTGCACATAACAAATGAGGACCCATTGCAAGAAAAAGTAAATGAGGCCCCTATAGCACAACAAGGATGCATTATAGACAGACTTGCTAAATATATTTCTCAAGCAATCTTGATTCCTGGCTAACATGTGACTGCCAAGTCATTCAAAAGTTATCATAGTCCATGTTCATTAGATAATCCCCAAACCTTGGCCAATCTATACTGGTTAAGGGATCCTGTACTTACCACAAAGAATTGTGAGCATACTGGGCATTCGTGTGGCTTGCCCTTCTCTAGCCAGAACCAAACAACATCATGCTCATCCTCTGTTATATTTTGAGTGGAGAAAACATGTCAAAAAGTGAGTAAGATGGAACTTTAAAAATATTAAAAAAAAAAAAAGCCACCATAAAATGCAATTCTTACACATACATGAGATAAGCAGCAGATAGACACTTACCGCCTTCAACTCCGGGGCATCCAACAATTCTTTTGTCATAATAAGACTTAATCACAGCAGGTGCTTCCTGCATGCAAAGAAGAAAAGATGTATTGGTTCTCTGGTGCAGGCATTTCAAAGGAAGAGAAGGAATACTGATGATGATTTTGTAGTAAAAATCTAAAGAAAAAAGAGTGAAAATGCAACAGCATCCAAAAGGCAGCGATCATTTCTAAGTAAGGCAGGCAATAAGTTTATTGGCAATAACTAATTGATTGATTTATCAAAGAGGAGAAGAGAATAAAAACAGATGTCATTCCTCTTCCTTTCTGTTTTGGCCGATCCAACTTACAACCTCGAATATCATACTTAATTCCCGGGAATTAATTCATTTATCTTTTCATTTTTATTATGAGTGGGCAACATAAACTAGGTATTTTAAGGGCAGAGTTTAAATAGGCAGAGTAGTTCAACTGGAAGTTCCATGTGATGCCCTCTAAACCCAAGTCATTAAATGGGTGAGATGCATCAAAACCCAGTCAGTTCCAAGGTTAACAAAATTATCCCTCTATTCCTCGTCTCTTCAAGTGGAGTAATTATTTGTTCCGATATATATGCCACTGTATCAAGTTGTCCAAACCGCAAGATCCCATTCTGACTAAAGATCACAAGTGAATTGCAAATACACATAATCCATTGACAAGAGAGCACAATGCCATGTATCATAAGAGAAATGCCTTTCCTATTGATTCTTGATATTGAAATCAAAGTTCCATGGAAGGTGAGTAGTGAGTTGAAAAAGAGATCTAAGTGTAACAGAATATTTCTAGGAAGCACAGTTGTCAGGAAAGTGTAGTGCAACAACGCACAAAGATCCCCTACAGCTATAGCATAGTGCCCTTTATTGAAACAAGTGCACAATAACTATATATGTATATATTTCTAACACATACCTATAGTACCAATATATTTCACCTGTTGTAAAAAATAAACAACTAAATTACCAAATTAGTGTAAAAAGTAGATATATAGCAATCTAACTCATACTTAGATATCATTACTGGCAAAAAAGAAGGCTGAGAATGTCATTACTTAAAAATCATTCTGTGGTGAATGGGGCGGAGAGGAGGGCTGCTCATTTGCTAGGGCTCGGGTTGCTGTCTTAACTGGCGGGAAGGGCAGAAATGATGCATAGTGGGTGGGTAGTTTTTCTGGGCTTTAATATTTTGGGCAGAAACTTAAAGCCCTAAACACGTTTTTCCCCTCTTTTTCTAAGACGCATGATTTTAGTGTAGCAATTTTTGCCCTGAAAACTGCAATTTACTGTAGTCTTGCAGTACTACACTGCGCTACAGTAAACCCGCCGAGCAAGGACACGGATGCACCAACAATAGTACAAAGTAGCATGTGCTATAGTAAACCCCGCCATGTGCAGCGAACGCAAAGTGCACAGGGTGGGCTTTGCATCGCTACACGTGCTATTAACAACTATGCTCAGAAGCTAGGCAGAGTTTTTATTCCCTTGCAACAACGGAAATTGCTACGAGTAGTGCTGCGTAGCGCATGCTACAATAAACCCCGTCGTGTGCAGCGAACACAAATTGGTACAAGTTTCAAATTGGTAGTTAGATGTAAGAATAAATTTAGTTCCATATATTCCCCAACCCCAATCTTTATAATAATAAAATGGCAAGCCCCTTGAAAAAATGATTAAGAAAAAACTTAACTGAATATTTGTAGCCCACAAAATCCATCATCATATAAAAAGTTGAAGGCTCTCAACCACTTCCTTATTTGAAATTCCCAGATTTTCTTTCTCTCCTCATTTGAAATTTGAAGTAAATTTTCTATGTAATCATCATTTCCCTATTTGAAGCACGCTCATCCACTAGTTACTATTGTGCATATATCCAGTTCAACTTAAACCAAGAATCCTGAGTAGCTAGGTACATTTAATTAAAATAGTCTTCTTTCACAAAATATTGTTTAGGAACTAGACATCATTCATCAACTACATATATCAACCAAAAAGAGGTATACACCATATTTTGCAATAGAAAGGTATCATACAGAACACAGAGATATATTTCTTGAAAGAAAATTTGCTAAACGAAATGGAAAAGCATTACAAACCTATAAGCACATGAAGCCATAAAGTACTAGATCTCTCAGAGAAAAAAGAAGAAACATTGCAAGCAAAATAAGAACAAGTTTCATCCTTCACACGAATGAAAAGGACCTTTTCAGCTAGAAAAATGCATATGTTATTGCATGAAGCAACACCAACCTTGTGAATCTGTAAGCTCATCATAATTCTAAATTCAAAACATATTGTGTTTGCTCTATGTACCCCACTTTGAGACAGGAGGGTAATGTAAAACAACAGGATTCTTTTTCCTTTACTTTCTTTCTTTAATAGTAAGAGTATATGGTAAGTTGTTTCACATTGGACCCGTGGGGAAGTTCCTTGGAGAAAACAAGAACCAAAAGGAACTCAATTCAGTCTTTCCTTTCACAAAAGTAGACAAATAATGCAGAAAGTAGTACATAGTACAGATAAAGGGATCTTTATAGATTTGAGAAACATATTGTTAAATATCAATTCAGAAGGTCACTTCAAGAATACAAGGAAACAACTATTCTCAAACACCCAACAGAAAACTTCAGAGCTTACGCAAGGAAGGCTTCTTTGAAAGGAGACATTATAGAAAGAGTGAAGAACAAAAAGCAGACAAGACTAGAGGTGCGTAAGGGAACAAGATCCAAACATATAAACACACAATACATGCACGCATATATGTTAATCATGGCCGCAATTTCATGCCCCATAGTTTGCAATTTCTAGTTTAGGACAAGGAGATTTCGATAATCAAGTAATGCATTGCACCGTCTACATTTATAATTAGTCTTAGCCACATACGTACACTGTCTACGCAATTAAATGTTAACCAGCCATGCATTTCTCCATGCAATATAATTTTGTTGACACGAATCACGGTATCATTAACTAAGGAAAATTAATACCAACCCAAAACGCGGAAAATTTAGTCAAAAATTTCTAAATATATTAAACTTACCTTCGTTCCAAAGGGACCAACTGGGTAGTTAATCTCCAGAAGCTCCTTTCCCTGATCAAATCGATTGAATAAAAAATGAGCCAAAAAAATAACTAAACAACCAAATATTCGCTCTGCAAAAGGGAAAGAAGAAAAGAAAGAAAGGATAAAGAGAGCGCGAGAGAGAGACACCAAATAATGACAATGAAATACTAACTTTAAGCTCAGCTTCGAGCTCCTCGCGCTCATGACCAGTAGCAATCGGCATTATATCCTCAACTCTTTTTGCAGTCAAATTCCCTACTAAACATATTCATAAACCGAAATGCGGATTATCATCACTAATCAACACAATCCCAAAAATTCACCTCAGGCTACAAATGCATCAATTTCAATCACATTTGAAAAAAAAAAAAA
>JACGDI010005750.1:444370-467000 GCA_014898725.1 Jacaranda copaia
TTTATACACACGCACACATCAGGAGCCCGTTTAGGTTCGAACTCCTGATCTCCCGTTTTGGTATCTTTTAGGTTGAGATTTAACGCTAACCTCGAATTAGCAGTTTGACTTGGTTAAGGTTGGACCAAAGCATATTTGCTTGTGCAGAATTTCAAGGTCCAATTACCATTCTTCATTTTTTTTTATTAATACATATTTGCGCTCGTTAAAAATTTGTCAAAATTTGAATCTTAAAATTCATATATTACTATATAATATAAGAGTGGATACGCATGTAGCACACCGCCCCTAGATTTTTTATTTTAATTTTTTGGATAAAAAATAAGGAGCTCGGGCTCACATGGCAAAATTTTAATTGTTATTTTTTGTGGAGTTGCAGGAATGAATTCATTTTTGGCTACAGTTATGACTAAAACAGGATATCTACAATGATAGGAGATTGATACAATCACGACTAAAGACTAGGGAGTGTAACCATGAGTTTGGACGAAATTTTTAAAAATTGAAATCAAAAAATATATATATATATATATATATATATCAGGCTTCAGCTTGATTTAACTCGATTTGATTAAATTTGAATTCCAAATGAATTTTAAATAACTATAAGCTCGAGCTCAAATTTAAATAAAATAATAATAATATAATATATATTTATTAATTAAATAACAATAATTTTAAATTATATATCAATTCGTGAATCTCAAACTTAGATACTAGCGACTCAAGATTAGTTCAAAAATTAAGCTCAACTCAACTCAAGTTGAGTTGACTCGAGTTTGATTTTTGAGGTTGGCGAATTGGCTTAATTCATTTGTACTCTTAATACTGGTTAGTATCACCGTCTATACATAATTTTTTAATTAATTAGAAAAAGAAAAAAGAAAAAAGAAAAAAGAAAAAAGAAAAAAGAAAAACCTAGTGCACAATTTTTTATTTATTTATTTTTATTCCTCCATAATTGTGCATCATTTTTCCATTGTTGAAAAATAATCAGTTACATTATATTAAAGAATCAAATAATATAAATCAAATTCTACATCTAAAAGAAATCGATTATAATCAAATTAAACTATTGTCTAAAATTTAGGTGGGGCTTTAATTTAATATATTATAGTTATAGAGTTGTGAGATCTCAATTTTACGACAAAAAATTATTGGCTCCGAAGTCAACAATTAAGATGTAGTTACAACTTCCTTATCATTAAATGTATGATGAATTAGAGGGTGTTTGAGTGAGCTTATAAATTTATCAGAATATCTTATAAGATGTTTAAAAGTTTATAAGTTCATAAAAAATGTTTGATAATTTTTTTAAAATAGAGTTTATAAAATCTTAAAATAAAATATTATATGCGTATAAGTTCTTTTAAAAAAAGTAAGAAGATCCTAATTTATTTTTAAGATCTTGATAATCTCATTTATTTTTAATTATTTTAATTATAAATTTGCCATTATTAATATCTTATAAGCTCTAAGATTTTATTTTATCTAAACACTTCAACAACTTATTTTAAAAATAAGATCTAACATCTTACAAGTTTGAAAAATATCTTATAAGATGTTTAAAATAAATTTAGTCAAACGCCCTTTTAGTCCAGTAGCATCAATTATTTTTTATTATATGGAGGTCTTGAGTTCAAATTCAAATGAATTCTTTTGTGCACCTTATAAAATTTATACTTTCATTTGTAATGTTCTAAAAAAAAAATGTATGATGAATAAAAATTATTGAAAGTACTTAATTGGCATTCGATGCCTAAATGTACTAAACGAATCCCTCATCCCATAATTAATTATATTAAACTTCAATCTATAAGCAATTAGTAGAAATAATGATTTTTAACTTATTGGCGTCTAATATTTTTCGAAAGTTTATTTAGATTATGACTATAGATGATAATTAATGTTAAAAAAATGTTTTCTCGGCAAATATTTATAAGACCTTTTTGATTTTTGGATGTAAGAAAATTTCAAAAAATAATAATTGCACTTTAGCTATGAATAAGTATTCCTCGTGAGTTGTGGTTCAATGATTAATTATTTAGAAATATTATACTTACATATATATATATATATATATGAGATTTATGTTCGAATCATAATTAATTTTAACGCATGTATGAAAACATATTAGGAAAAAGTGGGGTAGCTAAATTTAAAATTTTCTCATTTTATTTTTATTATTACACGTTACTACTTTGCCGCTTGAAAAAATAACAAAAATTCGATTGAAAATGGGAGAGCCATTTGCATTATAAATCTTGGGTAATTATAATTAGTATCCCTGAGATTTGACGAACTTACAAAAAAGTTCTCACTTTTTTGAAAACTATAAAACATTCTTATTGTTTGTTGCTGTCCAACAAATTGACCCAACTGCTACATGCTGTTAGGATTTTTTGAATTGGCCATTAAATTTTGCATGTGAAATTTCAATTTTACCCTTTGCCTTAATAACCCAAGTTTGACCATTTTGACCAAATTTAGCGGACAAATATCCTTGGGGGTCGTATTGTCATATTCTTAATTTATAGAAGGATTTAATAGTAATATATCTGTTCTACAAGAGTTTAATTGTAAGAAATCTATTATATACATTTACATAATACATACCTATATACACATATATTTTGATCAATATATATCATATATATGTAATACATAATATATATACACACAACACCCCCAAGTGCACCTCCACACCCCCCACTGTCTAGATCTGGCCATGACGATTACTCCAGCAGTCGCCGTGGTGCTGTGTCGCTATGGTGGCAGTAGCACCATGGCTAGGCGGCTCGAAACCCACTGCTGCCATGGCAGTAGCAACAGGTGATAGAAGAAGGGAGGTGGGAGATAGAGGGAGGTAGGTGGGGTTTGATTTTGTGATTATTATTTTAATAAATAATGTAATTGAATTTAAAAAATTTATTTTTTAATTAATAATAATATAATTTAAAAATACATATATCTTAATTTTTTACTTATTTTTTCTTAATTAATATAATTTTTTATTTTTTATTTATTGCTTTTGTTAATGAATATTTTTTTATCTTATTTATTGTTATTTTAGATAGATTTATTATTAGAATAAATATTTTATTTATTTTAAATCTCTTTAATTTATATATGATTATTATTTTACTAAATAATATAATATAATATAATTTAAAAAAATTATCTTTTTTAATTAATAATAATATAGGTTAAAAATAAATATATCTTAATTTTTTTTACTTATTTATTCTTACTATAGTTTTTAATTTTTTATTAATTGCTTTGTTAATTAATAGATTTTTTTTACTTATTTATTGTTATTTTAGATAGATTTATTATTAGAACAAATATTTTAATTATTTTAAATATCTTTAATTCATATATGATTATTATTTTACTAAATAATATAATATAATTTAAAAAATTATCTTTTTTTAATTAATAATATAGGTTAAAAATACATATATCTTAATTATTTATTTATTTATTCTTAATTAATATAGCTTTTAATTTTTTGCTTTTGTTAATTAATAAATTTAACTAAATTTTATTAATTATTTTAGATATATTTATTATTTGAATAAATGATACATATCTTTACTTTAAATATGATTTCTATTTTAATAAATAATTTAATTAATGTTTTTTAATATGTAACTCAAGTAATAAATATTTTACTTTTTAATATTATTATATAAATTTAATTATATAAGTAAATTATTTTAATATATATTATTTAAAATAATTCAAAAATTTTAGCCTACTAATTTTCTATGTATATATATATATCCTATTTAAATATATCCACATAGAGGGGCATTTAGGACTTTAGCCATCCAACAAATTTTCAGTATTTTTTTATTTTTTAATTATTTTTCTGTCAAGGACATTTTGGGCTTTTCTTATTTTCTATCCACCTTACAATTAAGTTCCAAACCTCAGGGGTACTAGTTGTAATTCACCCCATAAATTAAGAAGACAATAATCAAAACACAAACTATTCTTTAGTTTTACAATTTTTTATAAGAAAAAAAAATAATACTATTTTTTTGGTTTTTTGAAATTTGCTATCTCATATTATTTCACTAGTGGTCTCTCGTCAATTGGCATATATGTGAAGTCTAAAATTTAAAATTTAACTATGTAAATAAAATAATATATTACATCAATAATTATAAATAAAAGGATCCATTGTTTTGTATGGCATTTATCTGCTTTCGATAATGTCCAATTTTCACGTATGGTCTACACATGTACTTAAGTATCGCATCCATTGAAATACCATACCAATTACAGTTCTTAAATATATAGATTAAACCTTAACAAGAAGTTGGTGGCAATTTATAGTGTTAAAATTTTTACATGTAGTTACGATTGTTTAATAACATTTAAATTTATTATTAGATAGGATCAATTACATCTACTTTTCTTACGATTTGGTGTAATTATCAAAAGCCTCCCATTGTTTTGAAAATTACATTTATCCCCTAGAACTTTGTTACTGTCCAATAATTCATCCCAACCGTTAGTTGCCATTAAGGTTTTGCTGAATGGCTGTTAAAAAAATTGGGTGAAATTTCAAAAATGCTCTTAGGGTCATTGACTCCATTTTTTACCTGGTTTGACTTTTTCTAGTGGACAAAATTCTCAGGGGTGGTATTGTAATGTTTTTGAATTTGATAAAGGTTTATTTGTTATTATTGTTTTGTTTGAGGACTTAATTGTAATAAAATAGAGAAAAGAATAGCCTAGCCATTTTATATCCATTGCTTATGTTGCCTATATATACACACTCATTTTTCTTTGATTTCCTTGTCCAAATAATATGGCTTTCTCATGGAGCATATCATCTAGTAAATTGAGGGCATTGAAATACAGAAGAGAGAGATGCAAAAGACAAAATTGTAGGAAGAAAACATCAATTATGTTGTCTAAGACTAGCAAAAATCTTGGAAAGCTTTTTTATTGTTTTGTGGAGCATGGTTTCTCACATTGGTATTTACCTACTGAAGAAGATGAAAATCGAGGTTGTGGTCATGGCCCGGGAGGCGTTTGTGAAGATTTTGAAGCTACTAGTTCGTTGCAAACGCAATCAACTAATCATTTAGGTTTGAAGAATGAAAATCTATTGTATAAGCTTCTTGTAGTAAATATGCTACTTTTTACCTTGTTCTTGGTAGGTCAAATTATCAAAATGTTAATGAATTAGGTATCAAATTTAATGTCAATTGTCTTTTAAAATGTTATTGAATAGGCTATGCATTTCATTTCATTTGTAATGTCATGCTTTGCTCCATTTGTATCAAGTAAAACCAACTATTCAAAAAAAGAACAAGCTAATAAGTTGAACCAATATAACTGTAAATCATCCAAAATCATGCTTCCATTTAATACAAAAAAAAAAAAATAAAAAAAATAGCTTACACAATTTGTTCACCTAACAATGAAAAATAATCCATTTAGGACAACCAATATCCATCCAATGAAAATGCACCTAATGTCAATCCAACCAACTACTCAAGCAAGATCCATCCAATCACCAAAAGATGATCCAAAAATAAGCCAACAAGCTTCTAGGATCCATCCAATCATCAAAATACATTAATAAAAAAATCAAAAGGTCAATGCAATTGTATTTGTTCTAGTAAACAATAAGCAACATCACATTTGAGGGCATTGATACTTCCACTCTACATCTTTATTTGTAGGTATGCTTGATTGTGCAGTAACTTTAGTTGGAGAAATCTTGGAGGATGCAATAGGTGTAGCAAGTGCATCTTCCACATGTTTTGTTTGAGCAAACGCAGGTTCTATATGTTCTATTTGAATAGGTATAGCTTTCATATGTTTTGTTTGAGCAGGTGCCGCCTCTCCGATGTTGTTGCTTTTTCTTGTTCCCTCATTTGTTTTCCTTTTCTTTTGCGATGCAAGGGGTGACACAGAAGCAATCTTTTTTGGTCTTCCCTTTTTCTTAGATGGCATTAGAGTTTGAGATGCTACTTTAGGCACCAAGTCAGCCATAGGTGGTTGTGCTTGTGATGCAGTATCTTAAACAGGTTTAGCATATTCAAGAATAGAGCTAACAACTTCTTCATCAACTTCTAATGCAACAACATGTTTTGGAACATAGTTAGCAAGTTCAGGAAAATGGTCAGCAGGTTTAGGAACATAGTTAGCAAATTCAACACCTTTTCGAGCTTTAATTTCAACTTCAACTTCAATTTCAACATGTTTAACTACAGTTTTGCTAATTTGTTGAAAAAAATAAAGTGAAAGCAAGTAAAAAAATGTATAATGAGAGCAATGCAAATATGTTTGAAACTAATAAAATGTTTTGCCAAACCTCTTCCTTCCCTTCCCCCTACTTCTTTGGGAAGCATCTAAAATAGGCTTAAGTTCACCAAGTTGATTAACCTATGAAATTTTCAATTAGATGCATTATGTAAATTTGACTTTGAATTAGGAAAAGGTAAAAAATAAAATTGAAGTTTGTTACCTCACTTATGCTTTGGCTTTTACTCTCCTTTCCCTTCCTTTTTTTTGCTTTGGTTGGTTCCATTCTTCACTTTTCTACTAACCTAAAACATCAAATAGAGCAACAACAAGTCAAATAATTATAGATAGCTAAACACATTATCATACTTAGTAAATCATAGATAGAATTGAAAACATATAAATTAGCTTACCTCATTCTTGCTCAAACTTTGAGAGACATTCTGTGGTTGCATTTTGCAGGTCCTACTATTATAACTTTATCCATTGCACTTCTTGCATCTCAAAATGCTTGACCTCTTCACAACAACTAGTTCACCTAACTTTTTTCTCTTATTTCTCTTTGGTTTTTCCTGGGAGCCCTTTTTTCAAAGAGGGTTGTAGGTCCTTAGGGGTGACATCCATTTCTTGAGGCCAAAAGCTAGGGTTAGTGATGGGATGAATCATATGTTTATAGGCTTTCATGTACTTCTCCTTTGAAAACCTAATGTCAACATAATTCTCTATTCTTTCTCTCCTAAAAGCTATGGTAAATGCATTATGCTTGCAAGGTATGCCACTAATCTCTCAACTTTTACAATTACAATTCCTATTTTGCAAATTAACTATAAGGTGTTTGTTTTCATCCTACACTTCATACTCCCATTGCCCTGCCAGAAGTAAAGTACATCTTTTGGACTCATTCCTCACCTCATTTAGTATTTTAACAGCATTAGGAACTATATCACCTCTCCAGCTTAATCCCTCATCATACATTTTATGTAGTCTGCTCATATGTTTTGCCCTTGACCCATCTAACAAAGTAAGAATAGATTTACACCTAAGATCACTAACCTAATGACTAAAGGATTCTGAAATGTTATTGGGCACATGATCATTCTTAATTCTAGTATCAAAAGCATATCTAGACAACTGCACAGAGGGAATTTTCAAGAGCTAATCAAATGAAGGAAGCTTTAATTCTTTCAACTTTTGCATTGCAAAATTGAAGCCTGTTGCATTATATGATTTGATAGCTTCCCAAAAGAACCTTTTTAAAGTAGCACCTACAAACTGGCTTTTGAAATTGGCATATATATGCCTTGCATATCTTCTGTTGATGGCATGAGGGACAAGCTCATTTATTATCTCAACCAATCCCTACAAATGAGGTGTTTATAATATTAGTTAAAACTTCTATATATTATACTTCAAACCTAACATACAATGTACAAAATGAAGTGCATAAGGTTTACTTTTTCAGCCTTTAACATGCCGTGCATTATATTTTACCGCCTAACATATTATTAACATAACAAATATACCTTTTAAGATGCATATAGTAAACACAATTTACATGTATTAAGCACCTAATAGATTTTCAAAACACAAAGACTTTTCTAACCTATAGTGCACCCCACAATGACTGCTTCATAAAGAAAATAACTTCAAATAAGGATATGAAATAATGAAAATAAGTATATAAAAAATAAAGTATTAAATTTCATACCTTTTGCCTATCACTTATGACTGTCCATGGCAAATTATGTGAGAATCCTCCAATTATAACTTACAAGTGTTCAAAGAAAAACATCCAACTTTCTTTGCATTTTGTCTCAGCCACAGCAAATGCTACTGGGAATAATCTATTGTTACTATCCAAACTAATGGCAGCCAACAAGACACCACCAAATGGACCTTTTAGGTGGCATCCATCAAAGCCTAAGAATGGGCTACAACTTTGCATGAAGCTATTTCTTCAAGCAGCCAAGCTAATGAATATTTTTTTGAATAAAGGTGAAGCTGGTATGCTAGAGGAGCCTCTATCTTCATCTTCATGAAGATCACATTGCAACCTAACTATATTTCCCACATTTTTTTAAACACAACATCTTATAGTATGATGGTAAAAGGGCATGGAACTCATAATGACTACCCTCTACCTCCTCAAGAGCTTTCTTTTTTGCCTTATAAATCTGCATATATAGAGGATTCACTCCATACTTTTACACCTCACTCCTAATTCCTTTAGTCTTTATACAAGAGTTCTCTCTCAAAATTGAAACTATTTTTTTAGCTATCCACTTAGCAAAAGCCTCATTAGTACAATCAACCTTTACACCTGTGTGTGCTGTTATATGTTTTTATTTGAAAACTTACCCCATTACCCAACAAAGATGCATTTATTCTCCAACGACAATTTTTTCGGCACAGTGACAAGTAATCTTAGAGGTTTCATTTTTCACTCTCACCATCTTAAACCCTTCTTGAATTACCAAATCTCTTTAAATATTCCTAAAAGCATGCACATCAGTAAACACCATTCCATTTACTAAAATAATTTTTTGACCATAGTCTTTAGGAAATTGTATGACATCTGTGGTCAAACACCATTTCATTGGATCATCTACAAACACCTCATCACTTGAATGATGAGTTTCACAATGGTCACTGAGCTATAGCTAGAAAGTTCATCACTATAACTACCTTCTAATACTAAACTTATGTTATCCTCATATCCCTTCTCACTATTAGGTGTATATAATGACTTTGATTAACTTTCAGTCCTATCTACAACCTTTTCTCCTACAGTTTCAATCCCAGTCCATGTCTAGCTTTCTCTGCTCCTTAACTTTCCTCACTCTTACTCTCACTATCACTTCCCTCACATTTCTCACCCTCACTTTGACCCCTTTACTCTCACCCTCCTTATCCTCACTTTGACCCCCTCACCCTCCTCGCTAACACCATCTCCCTCAGCCTTACCAACACCATAATCAACACAATCAACATAAACATCAATTTTATTTGAATTCATATTCCTAGAAAATATATTTATAACATCTTGATCATCTAAAACTTGCATAACATCATCACTGCCACTTACACTACAACTAATTGTTAAAGGGACTTTTCCAATTTGATGTGCCCCATTTATATAATCTATGAGATAAAAGAAGATGTATCTATTAGAATCAACATCCTTGATCCTTTTTTTCTTGCCTAAGTAGTGTATAACAAGTGTATGCACTTGCTCAACCATACCTATTTCAACATACACTATATAACATAAGCAAAGGCATTTAATAATACAAATATAATAGTAACATATTAATTTACATGAGCTAAAACCTTTACTGATTGCATAGGAAAGTCCCCTATATAGTTTTAAAATGAGGCTAAATCGGTAACTAACTCTAGGAGGCTTTTAACAAACTATCACATCTGAAAAAAACAATCATTGGGTGAATTGTAGGTTGTTGGAGGGTTTTTCTTACATAAATTTTTGTAGCACCTTGTCTAGGAGGTGCATGCTTTTGGGCTGAGGTGCTACTCAAATCTTTTCCATAATAATTTAAATTCAAAACGCATCTTTGAAATTCAATCTCAATTCACAAGACTACATAGCAACCCAAGATTTTACAAAAGTGATAACAGCTTAGCATTGACTCAGAAGATCATTTTAGAGTGTGCAATATGTATAACCAATAGCAACAAAATTTCAAACTCCAAGAGACACTACAAGAAATGCAACATATATTCACAGTCTAAAATCTCATAAACAACGGCATATCTCAACTAAAGATAACACTACACACCAACATAATATATAGGCTAAAATTCTTCCAAACGAGTTCAGTCCTATCTATAGTCTCAAATCCCATAGTCACCATTAGATGATATCCAAACACCTATCATAAACAGTTTTTCTGAGCAAGTATCAGCATTTATTCTTCACAATTCATACATATCTGAAAATATTTAAGAAATGTATCAGAGTGTGAGTTTTAAGGACTCAGTAAGGTATAAAATATAAAGCAGTACATGGTTCTATTGAAGAATCAATAATTCAATAGAATTTAACTAGCATGCATGATTACAAAAAAATAAGAAAAACATGATTATGCCAGAATAAAGCCATTAATGTCTTGTTATTTGAACTAAGAGTTTTGGGCTTATGGCTTATCAATGCCTTAGTAAAGATTAACATCCTGTTATTTCTAGGGTTCTAGGTTTACGACTTATCCCTGCACACAACAAAGATTAATGTCATGCTATTTCAAAGGTTCTGGGCTTACAACTTATCTCTGCATACAACAAGGATTAACGTCCTATTTCAGGCATACGACTTATCCATACACACAGTAAGGATTAACATCCTGTTATTTCAAGTGTTTTGGGATTACAAGTTATCTATGCACACAACAAAGATTAATGTTCTATTCCAAGCTTACAGCCTTTCCATGCACTTGGCATGGATATAAAATCCTATTATTTCAAGAGTTCTGGGCTTACGGCTTATTCGTGCACACAACAAGGATTAATATCCTATTTCTAGCTTACAGCTTATCTATGCATACATCAAGGATTAGCAACCTATTATTTCAAGGGTTTTGGGCTTACGACTTATCCTTATACATAGTAAGGATTAACATCCCAGTCCAGGCTTACGACTTATCCATGCACACAGTAAGGATTAGCGTCCCATTATTTTAAGGGTTTTGGGCTTATGGCTTACCCCATGCACATAGTAGGGATTAACGTCCCTTAACTCTTATATAACAATCACAAATCGCAATAGATAATAGAATGGATGAATAATAGATAATCAAATAACAAATAGAAGGGAATAAATACAGAATGATATCATGTACCGATCGAGATAAATGACATGACAATAACAAGTACCGGATGAAATGAGTACAAAATAGATAATAATTAAAAGTTTTGGGTGCCAAAATGGTCAATTAGTTTTTGATCAGAACAGTTCAAAACATAAGCCACTCGAGCATATAATTCAATTTCAAATAGAGTTTATAAATTCAGAGAACTTCATAGAGTTCGATTGAAAACAATCATTTTCAAGAAGAATGGTACAATACCAAGTAGTTTCAAATCAAGAGAATCTCACAACGTTCATTAATCAACAACAATAATGGTAATCAGAACAATACCAAATTAGCAAAACCTAATGGGTTCAATGATAAACATGGTATAACTCAGACAAGCAAAAACCAATAGGTGGATCTCTCATAGGGTAACAATAATTAATAGAGTATGGTAATCAAGCCAATACCAATGCTCACAAGGGTTTAACAAAAAAATGGTAGGTACAAGAGGTGTTAAATTGGTTGCCCCTCATAGGGGTTTTCAATAATTAACGAGACCTTCACCTTAATAATGTTGGTGATGAAGTCAACTTTACTGATCCTCAGGGCCCAATTCTCCATCACCAATTTCTCACTAACAAGGTAAAATCTCAACGATCAGAACATATGCATGCGATCATCACGACAACAAAGATTTTATCTAGTTGCTGCCGTTAAAAACTACACCACCACTACCAGAAAAAGCTCATCAGCTCAAAGAACCAAATCCTTCAACAAATTTCAGTGATTAACGCTAAATTGCTGCCTAATTTCAGCCTAAAAGTTGCTTTGCCACCTCACGCCACCACACCAGTTGAACCAAATTTTGTCACCATCATTGGGCTATTTTGAAATCTGAAAGCACCAATGAGTTCCTGGAGCTAAGTTCTACAAAGCCCAGACTCTATTTTTGCCAATCGATTGCCAGAAACTAGCTCCTACCTGGTCAATTTTTGGTCACGATTTTTATCACCATTTATTGGTTGTTTTCACCTACATGTAGTTGTTTTGAAGTTTTGAAGTGGAGAGAAAAATAGTGGTCAGGTTGGATTTGTGTTTTGGGGTTCGTTGGAGAGAATCACCGAAGAGAGAGAAAGAGAGTATGATGAAAAAGAAGAAGATGTGATGGGGGGTTGAATTGAAAATCCTGATATCTATAGGAGGGTACTTTACTTAATTACAGATTAACCTTAAGTTTCTTGGTTAGTATTCAATTAAGTCCAGGGGGTTTTGATTGAATTAAATTTTGCCACAAATCTTAGTTAATGCCTAACATCTAACCTTTTGACCTAAAATATCTTACATGCAACCCCAATTATTTTCAATTCTAGTTCAATTAAGTTTTCAAAAAATACAAATTGGCCCCATGACTCTCAAAAGATGTTCAGTTAGGTTTTTCTAAATTCTCAGTTTGACCCCAAATTTTCTAGAATAATTAAATTGAGTAAAATTTCATAAATCAAAAATAGAATAGGTAGTTAACATAAGTTATGAAATAAGTTGGGGTGTTATGGGCCTCCTTATCTTAATAGAATTTGATCCCTAGATTGTCATTTTCAATTAGATAAACTTCGATTAACATCGATACACATAACATTCTTGTTCCTCAATGCCTCAACCACTTGTCACTTCAATACTTGATTTATATCCTCCATCTAAGTTCTAGCAAAGTGCATACCTTTATATAAAAGATAGTAAGACCATTATAGCAATAAACAACTAACAATATCATAAGATCATACCTATATAATATTTACATCAAGGAGTAGTCAAATTCAAACTCAACATACTAGAGTTCACAACACATCATACATTCTCAACAACTATTTATAGGTTCACAAAACTAAACATACTAGTTATAGTCATGAACAATCTATTTAAGGAATAAGATCTAGAACATATAGGGTTAAACTTTCCCCAAGCATTTAAAATTTAGTTAAAATCCTTAGTTTCCTATTTTTCTTTTCCCCGCTAGTGCTGTGCTTGTTCGTTTAGGGCAATCTCTCACAAAGTGTTGGTTGCTACTATAACCCACACATCTGCCCTGTTTTCTTCAACAATCAGTCTTTTCATGGCTAAACCCCTTATAGAATTTACATCGTTATGGTGCCATTCCTTGAACCAAATTTGTAGCCTTATCTGTCTGATATGTTCGTTGATTAGGGCCTTCAATTTATAATTTTTGCTATTTCTTCTTGGGTTTATCCTATCCATTAGGTTGTATTTTTTCTTTTTGGTTCTTGTCTTCAATCTTTTGAATTTCCTATAGGCCTAATTCTACCAATAACGCCTTACTTACTATATAGTTGTAGCTCAAAAGATCACATGAGAGTAGGGCCTATCGAAGTTTTAGTTATAACCTTTTCATAAACTTGCGAACCTGTCGCCCTTTATCTATAAGTATATGGGGTGCATACCAAATTAATTGGCTAAATGTCTTCATACTGGTTGACTGATGACGATTCTTGTATTTATTCCATGAACTCTCTTTCCCTAGCATGCTTGGTCACCTCCAATACATATTTTTCCATAATCTCCCAGGTAAAGTTTTCTTAAGTCTGATGAGTTTCTTCTGCAGTCTATCTACGATCGATCATTTGCCAGGATCATCCAATAGAAATGTAACATGTCGAATCTTCTGCTCATTTGCATAACGTAAAGTTTCAAATATCTTTTCCAAGCTCTTAAACCATATTTCAGCTTTTTGGTCATTAGGTTTTCCTGGAAATTTTAAGGGTTGCAACCAAAGAAACTAATCCAAAGCTCAGTCTTTGGTATAAATGGTAGGCTATTCAATGTTCCCTACTTGATTACCTATCCCTGTTGCTGGAAAAATTGCATAAATGGTTGCCACATCTAAAACATGGGTTCACCTGGTTAGCCTACAGCTGGTTGATTGGCCTAAGGGGTCTGTGAAATTGTTTCTTTTGTTTGAGTTCATAGTTCAGCCAGTGCTTTTTGCCTAGGGATACACTGTGCAGCAGTTATGCAGTAGCCCATGTTGCTGACCTGCTCAAGGTAGATTACGATATGAGAACCTTCATGGGATGCCATAACTTTTTCTAAATCGTCCTTGATTCTTTCTTAGCTTTTTGTTGACAAAATTATGCAATGATATCCAAAGTTAGCATCAAAATTTTAATCCTTCAGATATAACTATAAGGTATTTGACAACCTAAACCAAGTTTATAATAATAGAAGTCAAATCATTAAAGGCCCGAATAAGAACAGTCATTATCACTCAAATCTCATTCATAATCCTCTCTTGACCACAGAAAGGCCTCTGATCCCGTACAAGCTAATCAAATGTTACCTTCTTAGTCTAGATATAATCCTCTACTTCTAACAGATTCATCATGTACGTCCTTAATACCAATTTGCCTAGGTCATCATCAACCTAGGCTCTGATACCACTTTTGTAGCAACACATCCTTGAGGTATCTTTTTTTGGGCTGAGGTGTTACTCAAATTTTTTCCATAATAATTTAAATTTAAAATGCACCTCTGAAATTCAATATTAATTCATAAAACTGCATAGCAACCTTAAATTTTACAACGAAGTGATAACAACTTAGCATCGACTCAAAAGATCATTTTAGAGTGCACAATATGTACAACCAATAGCAAGCAAAATTTCAAAGACACTACAAGAAGTGCAATATATATTCATATTCTAAAATCTCATAAACAACGGCATATCTTAACTTAAGATAACTCTACACGTTGCCATAATATACACGCTAAAAGTCTTCCAAATGAGTTCGGTCCCATCCATAGTCTCAAATCCTATAGTCACCATTAGATGATATCTGAACACCTATCATAAACAGTTTTTTCAAGTAAGCATCAGTCCTCATTCTTCACTATTCATACATGTTTGAAAATAATTAACCAATCGACGAATCCCTCACAGGGTAACAATAATTAACAGAGTGTGATAATAAAGCCAACACCAACCCTCATAGGGGTTTAATAAGAAAATCGATAGGTACAAGAGATGCCAGATTGGTGGCCCCTCACAAAGGTTTTCAATGATTAATGAGTAAGCTTATACAAAATAATAACCCAAAGCAGGAGGCCTTCACCTTAATAACATCGGCGATGAAGTCAACTCTATAGATCCTTAGGGCCTAATCCTTTGTCACTAATTTCTCACTAATGAGGTAGAGTCTTGATGATCAGAACATATGCATGTGATCACTGTGATGAGATGAAGATTCTGTCTGGTCACTGCCATGCAAAAACTACACCACCACCACCAATAGAAGCTCCTCAGCTCAAAGAACCAAATTCCTCAGCTAATTTCAGCAATTAATGCCAAACCACCACCCAATTTTAGCCTAAAAGTTGTTTTGCCACCTCATGCTACCGCTCTAGTTTGAACTAAATTCTGTCCCCGTCACTAGACTATTTTGAAATCTGAAAGCACCAATGAGTTCCTGCAGCTGAGTTCTACAAAGTTGAATCTCTACTTTCGCCAATCAATCTCTGGAAACTAGCTCCTACAGTGGTCAACTTTTTGTTGTGATTGTTACTGCCATTCGTTGGTCATTTTTGCCTGCATGTAGTTATTTTGAAGTCTTGAAGTGCAGAGAAAGAAGGTGGTTGAGTTGGATTTGTGTTTCAAAGTTCGTCGGAGAGAATCATTGGAGAGAGAGAATGAGAGTACGGTGAAGAAGAAGAAGAAGATGGAATGGGGGGTTGAATTGAAAATCTTGATATTTATAGGAGGGTGTTTTACTTAATTATAGATTAAGCCTAAGTTTCTTGGTTAGTATTCAATTAAGTCCAGGGGGTTTTGATTGAATTAAATTTTACCACAAATCTTAGTTATTGCTTAACATCTAACCCTTTGACCCAAAATATCTTACATGCAAGCCCCAATTATTTTCAATTCTAGTTTAATTATGTCTTTAGAAATTACAAATTGGCCACATGACTTCCAAAAGATGTTCAGTTAGGTTTTTCTAAATTCTTAGTTTGACCCCAAACTTTCTAGAATAATTAAATTGAGTAAAATTTCGTAAATCAAAAATAAAATAGGTAATTAACATAAATTGTGAAATAAGTAGGGGTGTTAAAATTTTATATTTTTACAATACATCATCACAAAAACGTCGAACACAATAGAATTATAGAAACTGAAAGTTATGGTTTTTAAGGTTTTTAGCAAAACTGTAAGCATTCCTTAAAAAATGCATAAATCAATGATATTAACACTTAAAAAATGCATATAAACTATGATCATGCACTAAGAGAATATAATCACAAAACCCTAACACATACAACCCATTCCACATACCAAAAGCACAAAAAGTTTCATTTTACGCTATTTTTGATGAAATGTACTAAGAAAACTGAAATAATAGAATGAATTTTCTATTTTCACACAACCCACTACAAAGAGTTTTGGTTTCTTACCTTTTATGAACCAAATCGCACCATATTTTTAAAGCCGCACTACCAATAGTTGCCTTAGGACGTGAAAACACCACAATTGCCAACTTATATGGATGAAAGTGTTTAGATTTTGTGAGGAAGAAGAACAGTTTGCTTCGTCTACCAGGGTTTTCTTTTCGATTTCTAAAAGAGGAGAACATGAGTGTCAAAATTGCGTATGAAACCATTTTTTTTCATTCACTTGCTAGACACAAAGGCAAATTTGTCCTCACATTTTGCTTATTTTTCATTTTTTATTTATTTTTAATTTTTGATGTTTAGGCATTTTGGGTATTTTGCACTTTTCATCAACATTACATTTTAGCTTGAAAGTTCAGGGGGTAAATGTAATTTTCAAAACAAAAATTTGTTTTTAGTAATTACACCAAAACTTTAGGGAGGTGGATATAATTAACTCTAGAATTTTAAACTTAGACAAGTAAATTAGTCTTGTAGCATGCAATGTGATATGCCAACTGATGACATCAGTTTTTCAAAAAAGTTGATGTAACATGTTGAGTGCAATGAGCATATGTAGAACTCATTCCATCCTAACATGGTTAATGAAATATATTCCGAAGTATCTACAATTATTACAGATTCTATACATGCATGACGTTTGATGCTGCCCCTTTTTTGTTGCCCTTTTCGTAATTTTTTGTTTTTCAATTAATAACTATAAACATGCTGACGTATAAATCTAGCTTATATCTACCCAAATACACTTACATCCTAATGGTTACATTTCTATGCTCATTTTCTATTTTAGAATGATTTCTGATGTATTTTATTATATGATTATTTTATGTGTAAGAATAGGAATGTGATTTCATAAGGTAAAGATTTAGGAAAAAAAAAGTTAGATTATAATAATATTAAAAGTTTTAATATAATATTATTAATTTCTTTATGCCTTATCAATTAAATTAGATTGGAATAATAATAAGGTTGTAGCACTTGTCACCATCACCATCACCATGCCCGAGGAATTTGATGTTGAACAAGGCATGGATGATGCTGATTCTTCATTTGAGTCTTCACCGTCTTCATTCATATAAATAAAATGCAGCAACACCTTTTTCACAGCAAACAAAGGAGTCATCTCCAAAGATGATTTCAACTTTTTGGAAATACTTCTTGTGATGACGCCAACATTTTTGCTCCAGTACTTGAGGAATTTGAGGTGGTAATTTTCAATATTGCATTCTTGTTGGTGGCCATGATACTTCAATTTTAATGAAGGAAAGAGATGAGAGGTAAAGATTGTCCCATTGGGCATGCTAAAATTTGTTAGTGCAAATTTCTTTGTTTGCAAAATTAAAATTACAAGACAAAAAAATCATAAAAATAAAATGAAATCAAAACTTATCAATCAGCTGTAGATTCAATTTCTAATCTAATTCTATGATTCTTTCCTTCCAAATACAACCTTGAATTTAATGAGCTCTGTGAATAACACTTTGAATGCTGTAGATCTTCTTAAATTTGATTTGAAGAAAGATAATGCCAATCCAAGGGCTTCGTATCTTAATCTTGAATCAAATGCCAAAAATATATGAGCTCTACGAAGAGCACCTTAAACGTCATGAATCTCCTTGAATTTAATTGAGAGAATTGCTAAACTCCTTCAAAGCTATTCTGACTTGTTGGAATTTGTGTTGTGTGTTGAACGAGCTTTGGTCACCCCTTTATATAGATGCTTGATGGGAGACTTCTAAATTGACTTAAACTTCTTTGACAACATAATTTCAAATATCAAGAAATAATATTAAATATCTTTGATTTAATTGGTCCATAGATGTAGATACTTCATCTTTGACACTTATCAATATTTGATTATAGCATAAAATAAATACTAAAGTAGTAATTAAATTTAACTATTTATCTTTTGAAATTAAATTTAATAAATTTCAAGATAAATAGTAAATTTTGAATTAATAACTAACATATTATTTTATACATGTTACTTTTCAATTGGACAAAATTAACATGTCTACAATATTGTCCATCTCTGTCCAGTGGAGTTTCAGACGGTTCCATAAAAAAAATTGCATGGGACAAAGGTACTTTTATTGATGGATGTTGAACGAAATTTTTGTTTGAAAATTTTTTTTATGGACTTTTCGATGATTTAATTACTACAAAAAATTAAGGCATCAACTATGATCAATGTATAATTGATGCTAACATTTCATTACTTTGGCTATAAAATTATAACAATCAAGTTCGACGTAAATGCTCTCATAGATAATTTTCGTCACATTTAATTTATAGCTGTTGATTATTATTTTTTATTTATATTAATTTTTCTATGAATAATGTTTAACTAATTTATTGTATTTCAAAAGTAATTAAAAGAATCACTAGTGATGCTGTTTTCTCAAGTATATTAAAAAGAATCTAGCCGTTAGAAGGAAAATAGTATTTCAATGTAATCTGCAATGTCAGAAGAATGCATATATAAACTCTCGGTGCTCAATCTTTTTTACCGAATATGAATGCATACACGCACACACCCCAAATACACACACACACACACACATATTTATTTATAAAAACATTTATACATATCCAAAGAGTATATATCAAAGAAGCAGCAAGCACAAATACAACTTGGTTTTATGACTCTTTTCTTTTCTTTTGTATCACTCTAAATACAATAAATAAAGTTCCAAGCACACAAACTTACAATTCTAAACCAAAAAGGAAAAAAAAAAAACAGAGTACCAGTCATCTTCTCTTCAAACCAGTTGCAGCATCGGACTAGCAACAATGTTTAGAGGGTGTTTGGCTAAACTTATTAAAAAGATGTTATAATCTCCTACATCTTATAAGATGTTTTTGAAACTTATAAGATGCTAGATCTTTTTTTTTTTAAAAATAAGTTCTTAATATGTTTGGATAAAATAAGATCTTAGAGCTTATAAGATGTTATTAATAACAATTTTATAATAAATAAAATTAAGAGAACTTGTTAAAATCTTCAAAATAAGTTAGATATTCCTTATTTTTTTAAAAAAAGTTTATAAGTTCCTAACATCTTATTTTTGGAGCTTATAAACTCTTTTTTAAAAAAATTCACCAAACACTTTTTGACATCATATTTGCTTTTAAACATCTTATAAGATATTTTGAGAAGCTTATAATCTCATCCAAATACCTTCTTAGTAGTAGTTCCAACAATCCAAAAATTCTAGCTTTAATGGAGTACCTGAGCAACACAATATTAACAATAGGCACAACATATATGATTTTTTGAAGTATTGGTACTGCATTGTAATTATATTTTTATTTTATTTTTTAGTAACTAGAGAAATACTTTACATATATGGACTTACTTTAGTATATATGTAGGGCAATATATAGAACAAAATATAAACCAAAAAAATACGAGTGTCAAATCATACAAATTTGCAATGATTAAACAGTTTTTATTTCATAGAGTTGTTTTTTCTTTCTAAATAAAATTTGCTGAAAATATAGCTGTCATAAATAAAGACATAGCTATATCTCTTTTACCAAAGCGACATAATACTTTTGATATAATAAATAATTAGAGTTTGATACAATGCATTTATTCTTCATTGTCGTCAAAAGAAATAGAGTTTCTCATGCCTGTGCAGCATAACTCTTCTCTTTTCTTCTGTATCACTCTAAATGTAAGAGATAAAGTTCCAAGTATATAAACCTACAATTCTAAAGCAAAAACAAGCACGAAGGCATTGCAAGTAGAACTTAAAAGCATGCACTACAAAAAAAAAAAGGTTTTTCGCTACGATTGCCTAACCATCGCGAAAAAGTGCAAAGTGTAGGCAATGACTTATTCGCGACGGTTATGCAATGCTTTGGCAACCGTAGCACTTGTAATAGTTGCGAATACTTTGCTACGGTTTGGAAACCATTGCCAAAGCTTTAGCTACGATTTTGCAACATATTGGTGATGGTTTTTCAGAAGTGGGTAAAATTCTATAAATAATGGTTATAGAATGCAAAACTGTAGCCAATATGCCTATTGATTACGCCTTGGAAAAACTATGGGCAATACCTTACATTATTAGCTACCCCTATTGGCTACATTCTAAAAACGTGTGGGCAATATTATATCTATTCCTTACGGTTCAAGCATGTAGTGGCGAAAAAATGCAAGCATTTTGCCTACGATTTTCCAATCGTAGCCAATACTCTAATTAATATTTTAAACAAATTACCCTCATTTTGGCATTATAAAAATATTATTTATGCCTGTTTACATATTTATTCCAATAATAAATTTTAAATATATTAATGTTCGACCATAAACACCAACTAATTCAAGAAAACATTCAATATTACTATCTATTGAAAAATTAGTTAAAGCACACAGACATGGCTAATGTAGTATATCATCCTGAAATCCAACTCAAATTTAACCAAAAGAAAAGAAGAAAAATTAAGGAGAAAATTCTAACAAGGTATTTGAAACTAACCTTGGAAATTTAGAAATTTGTGCTTCACTAAACTGATTGATTCTATTGTCCTATTTACTTAAGTCACTGGGAATTTTAGTAAGTTAAGACAACACGTATTTCATGAGCTCATCTCCAAAAGTGATGCACCAAGGATTAAGATACTGTTGGGAGCAAACTCTTATCAATTTTTAATAATTTAGATACTACAGACAGCAAAAGGCAGTCAATGGTCAACCCACTTAAAATTCTTGCAGAATTGCTCAGTCAAACTTTAATTGATAGTCATGTTCTATGGTTAGATACTACTACTTGTAACTTGAATATTTACTACTGAAGCAGAGCTTGAACTTCTCTGTAAGCTGCTAGAAAACAAAAACAATCAAATTAATCAACTTCGGAATTCCTATCTCTATTTCATTCAGCAGAATGAACTGCAACAAATTTTTAACAATCATTCCCAGTTTTTTAGTAGAGATTAGGGGATCTTTCTTCCAATTGTTAGAAAACCTAGGACCACAAATTTTGAGAAGAACTAGAGATGAATTATTATCTATTGAAGAAAATGGCAATCAAAAATTATTAGCATAGGAAAAGACCCCTTCTTTCTCATGGAGAATTTCATGCAATAAGAAGAATAAGCAAGTAAGGTTTGATATTGATTGCTCTATATTCACCAAAATCAACAAAGAACGTTGGAAAAATAAAAATAAAAATAGCTATACTGAAAGTTATGCCCCAGTGATAACATATGAAATACTAGCTCATGGCTGTGTTTAGAGAGGTCATTCTTAAGCTAAAAGTGACATAAGAGAACTATGATGTTTTATTGTGACCTCTAAAGAGAAACTTTGAATGACTTAAGTGAAGTGCAAAACCAAAGTAACCTTACCAGCAGAGGAAAGCTTATACAACCTAATAACTGGAAAGAAATTTCGTACCTGATCTCCATTAGCATAGCATGTAAGAAAATTTTAAATTTGTAGTTGTAATTTTCGTCATGCTCTTTAGAAAGAAAAATTGCCTGGAGTTTTACTTTCCTGCTATTCATTTTCTGATGGGTATACTTTTTAGAGCAACGATCATATTCTCGAGAAACTTATGCATGTTTTTGCTTTTCCATCAACTTTTCAAAATTTGCATCTGTTCCTCTAATTCAACATAATATTATGTGCTCTCTGAAGCATTTTTTGTCCCATTTCTTTATAATAATTTTATTACTTACTTAACAAATTAGCTTTTAAAAATAGGCCAACTAACATGACTTTACTAAACCAGCTAAATACATAAATCTGTAATCGACATTGTTATATATAGGATTTGACTATAATTATATAACTTTAATCAAATTCTAAATTCTTAAAACTTATAATTTTTTATTTGATTGTAATGATTTTATTAATTGCTTACCAGTAGATTTTAAATTTCTTGATTTTCCAAATCATCCAACTATATCAATTAACCAAATTACTAGATTATTTAGTGCATTAATTCTTTAAACAGAGTCACATACATAAATTTATATTCATAGTTATAATCTATATCTTCCATACTATTATATATAGGAATATGATCTGTTGACTGTAATTGAATTGTTTTAACCAAATTCTTAATTTTTAGAATTTAGAA
>JACGDI010005750.1:475384-600949 GCA_014898725.1 Jacaranda copaia
GTAGAACCAAGAGATGATAATTTGGACCATTATTGTGAATTTTGGATGATAAGACGAGGAGGATCATGTAATTAAGAATTAATTATTGCTTAGATATTTAATTTGATATGAAATTGAGATTAATTTGGATATAATTGATCTTATTGGTTGCTAGTGTATTGATAGTGCTGTTTAAGCTTTAAACTATTGTGTTAACATGGTTAATAAATGAATTTGGGTTAATGTTAAGCATGATGATGATGCATTGAGAGTCAAACATTGATGTTGACTATAATTATGCTATTTTGATTAGGTGAAGTGGGAATAGGTCCTGAGGAACAATAGACGGGAGATTGTGGTAGCTTTCTTTGAGACTACAAGAGGTGAGGGTCTGCCATCTTAGCTTTGTTATATCTATCAATTTTTGTTGAAAAATCCCTGTGTGGATTTAATTTTCTTGATTGTACTTGCTCATAATTGCTTGAAATCTATATTTGATTGTATACTCATTTTGGATTTGTTATTGACTTGCAAACCCCTGTGCGGGTTAGTACTTATTTTTACTCTGTCATAACTTGTACTTGTTCATTCTGCTGCCCAGAACTCCTATTTGTCTTGTCTTGTACTTGTTCCTAATTGGTACCTGTTCTTATACTATCTTGTCATCGTATGCCTTGTCAGCATATTTGTTTGTTTCTATATGGCCATGCTGGCTTAATTGTACTTGTTTGTTCGAGTTTTAGCCATGTGCGAGGGATTACCCACTACGCATTTATGTCAATTGTACTTGGTTCTTGTACTTGTTTGTAAGTAAGATATGTTAAGGGCCATTCCTTGAGTATTTTGTTATGTGTACACTAGGGGCTATTCCTGTGTACATGTTCTGTAAGTCTGATATGCTAGGGGCTATTCCCTAGGTATTCATTCTGTAAGTCTGTGTATGCTAGGGGCTATTACTTGGGTATTCAGTTTGTCGGCCATATACTAGGGCTATTCCTACGTATGGGTGACATGTTAAGGCTATTTTTGAGCATCAACGATGTGCTAGGACTATTCCTATACATCTTCTATCCGTCTATTTGTCAGCCATATGCTTGGGCCATTCCTAGGTATGGGTGATGTGTTAGGACTATTCCTAAGCATCAATGATGTGCTAGGACTATTCGTGGGCATCCATCTTCCGTTTGTCTGTGATGTGCTAGGGCTATTCTTGGGCATCTATTACCTGTCTGTTTGTGATATGCTAGGGCTACTCCTAGGTATTTTTTATTTGTCTGTGATGTGCTAGGGCTATTCCCAGGCATCTAATGTGTATCAAGCTGTCACGCTTGAATATGATCAATTGATTTGTATCAAATTTATTTTGATAAGCTTGTCTCATTTGGATATAATGAAATGCATATGTTATATGCATTACTTGATCGTATTTGTATACCGAAAGATAAAGATGTGTTCTTACTTGACTCGTACTTGTACTTATATTGTTATTGAATTTTAAATTGTTGAGATGTTCTTTCCTTGACAGGTTCTATAATCATTTTTATAATATCTCTCACTAAGTCCTTCGGACTTACCCCCATTCTTTATTTCTCAGACAGGGTTAAGTGAAAGAAGTGAAGTTCAGATTGGGAGTGAAAAAATTTCTTCAAGTAACAGAACAGGTTCAAGTGAATGACGTCACTAGTTTTAGTACCATTATATGTTAGGATTGACATGATGTTTTGGAGTGTGTATATGTGCTGTTAAGTGTTAAGAAGCTGAACTATGAATTATTTTTAATTTTTTTAAGGAGATGACAAGCTTGAATTCTGCTGCTATATGTGCGTTTGATAAGTGTGGAAATGTTCTAATAGGCTTATTGATCTTTTGCAAAACTTTTATGGGCATATTGCTTATAAGACCGGTTCATAGTTAAGTTTGAATTAATTTGATATCTCAACTTAGGATTACCCTGAGTGGGATGTCACATATAGACACAAATATTTATATACAATTTATAATTATTTACTAATTAAAAAATAAAAATCACTTTGCTAAAATAATTTAAATTAAATTTAAATTAAAAAATAAATAAAAAATGAAATTTTGAAAAAAAAAGGGGAAAATGGTAAAACCCCCACCCACCCCCACCTTGGTGGCTGCCACTTGGCTAGGCAGCCATGGCCAAATTCAGGCAAGCTCACCGACCACCTGGATCTAGCCATGGCTGCCTTGGTCAGCCATGGCCATTGCTGAGGCCAGATCTAAGCAGCTAGTTGGCCGGCGAGCTCACTTGTTTAGGTGGTCGCCGGCCGCATGGCTCATGGCCTTGGCAACTCAGCAGGTTGCTTGGGGGTGCATGCTTTGGAGGGTGGGTGGGGAGCATATATATAATATAATATATATGTATGTATATATAAATACATATATTTAGATAAATGTATATTTTTAAATATGTGTATATGTAAATATATATCATATACATGATATATGATAAATATTCATAAATATATATCATATATATATATATATTATTATATATCTATTTGGTATTTTTTTTTTAATTAATCAAGTCATGCTAGCTGCCAACAAGGCAAAAATTCCAAATAGGCACATGTTCAATAAGCCATGTTAGCTTTTCTTGCAACTTTCGCCGGTTCCAGCAAAAAAGGGCTAAAAGTAATGATTTTTTTTATACTTATAGGACTAAAATTGCAATTATGCAATTTATAGGATCGAAAACCAAACGGGGTAAAGTTACAGCATGAAAATTACAAATTTGCCTATATGTGCATATATAGTTTTATTTTTATATGTTTTCCTTTTTTATGTATTTATTTTTTTTAGTTATACTTATATTTCATATGACTTATGTTTTTACTTTTTTTATTTAATTTAATTTTTTTTGGGTAAATATCTAATTGTTTAGAAATTTTTAACTGTAAAGACACCAAAACTCTCCAAAATAAATTTTTAACTATTCTATTTATACTTTTTCACATATATATATATTTAATTTATCAATAAAATTTAAATTTCTTTTTATTTTTATCTATTTTTTTCTATTTATTCATTTTGAATTAAATAATATTTAATATTTATAAATATATATAATATAATATTTTTATTCATATTTATAAACATATATAGTATATATACATATATATAAATTTCAATAAAATTTAAAGAAGATTCATCATATATTTCTCATTTTATACATATATAAATTTATAATTTTTTCTCATTTCTCGTACTTATATACATATGTAGTATATATATACATGTATAAATTTCAATAAACTTTAAAGAAAATTTATCGTATATTTCTCATTTTATAGCTATATAAATTTATCATTATTTCATATATTCTTATTTTATACATATGTATAAATTTATTTAATGAATTTGGATGAAAATGTAATTTTGTTTCCCTCCAACTTTGTATTCCCTCCAAAATTAGGCCCATAAAAACAAATGTTAAGAATTATTTTTATTATTAGTTTGACATAATAATTTAACTTGATTTCTTCCAAAAATTTGATTCCCTCTAATAATAATGAATTCTCTTCATTTTTTTCGATTCTCTAAATTTTAGCTCCTCCATTTTTTCTTTGTATAAATAATTTATGGCCAACTTAATTTCTTTTATCTTAGATTACAAAACGAATTGACATATAATTTTTTACATTATTAAATGACTTTCTATTATAGTTAAAATAGTTAAATAACATATAATTTGGACTTATAAATTTTGGTGCTTAAGAGTTTATTTTTTTATTATAATTCAATACAATATTATTTTAGAAAATTTCTAAAAACTCCTTAAAATAAATAATTAAAGGTTACATACCTTAGTAGAAAAAGAAAAGAAAGAAATCTAGTTTATCATAATATTTAATGAACAGAAAACGGTCCCTGAAGTTAGGCCTATTAATGTTACATTTTTTTTAATTGTTGTATTGGCCAGTTAAAGATTTTTATAACTTATAGATATCTATATTGATAATTGTGTGTATGTTTTACTATATAAATTGCTAAAATGATGATAACTTTCGTGGTCTAATGTAGTGTAAAAAAAGTATTAATTTAAAGTATATTATTGTGGCACCCCCTCTTGGGGCAACACCCTAAGTGGAGGAGCCATAAATTGAAGCTTGAAATCTATTCAAATGATAACTCAGAAACCTAAAATTTAACTGTCTCAAGTAAAACTAGCACCCATAAACATTATATATATACAACTTAAATATCTTAGGTTTATACAACATTCACATCATATCTTTTAACCAAGGTCCCAATTAGGTGGAAACTATAAATACAACCATATACCTAATATATTACAAAATGACTTCCACCAAAAACATGATCTTTTGCCTGTCTGGAAAATAAAGATAATGAGGAGAGTGAGTCATAAGGACTCAGTGAGGCATTTTATAATAGAAATTGGAGAGAGTGATGAATTGGAATAACAAATAACAAGATCTTTTGATTACAATTCAGGTGATCAAATCAAGACTATCAAGAATCAATCTTTAAACTTGAAAGAACATGAAACATGTAAACAATTAGTAGACCTGTTGGCATACTTCCTTATTGTTCCTTGATTGATTCAAGATAACAATCAATAACAATTAATTTCAGCACAAGCACTTTCCCTTATCTCTCCATTTGCTCTTGCACACAGCTCGGCGTGTAAAAATTCACTTATATGGCGTGGTCTACTGCATGCCAAATCTCGCCACTCATAGTTCGCTACTTCCAGCTACTTGTAAGTTAGGATCTTAGGTGGGTACTTGCCGAAAGACTTATCGTCGTCAATTTGTATTGCCCGACCATCTTTTTGGACCTAGCCTGGGCCTAACTTCCCATGGCATCCCTCTGGGTACACACTTCCCAAGGGCGTCCCCATGGGTGGCACGAAACAATGCTAATAGATAACAAATTTTCTTTCAAGCAATAACAAGCACGATATTCAATAATAGCCAGCAAGGCCTATTCTAATAATAAGATACATGAATAATCAAGAGAACTATTAATATGATTAGGTTTACCAGACCATTACAATATAACTTTTCACTCATGAAGATCAAAAAGAGGTGAGCCAACAAGGTTAGCTTATGAGGAATAGAATCTAAAAACATGAAGAGAGTTCCGAGCATCGAACAACAAAAAAAAATCGATATCAAAGAATAACCCTCATAGGGGCGTTCAAATCCAATATCAATAACAGAATAAAATTGATATCGAACAATAACCCTCAACGGGGTCCACAAATCAAATAGCAAATAATATTTCAAATTTTCAAACAAATAGAGTATGGAACAGAAAAAAGAAAACCCACACAGGGGCGTATCACAATCACAGATAGATAGAAAGGATCCAGAAAGGTAGACCTTTATAGGGGTTTCCAACAAACATAAGTAAGCTTATATAAGCAATAATCTAGAGTGGGAGAACCTCACCTTCGTTGGCATAGAAAATGTAGTCAAGGTTGCAGTCACTAATCCTCAATTTCCACCTCTTCACCACCTAGCTAAGATAGTATAATTAAAGTCAAAACCCATATTTGACTTTTTAATACATCATTATCAAACTTATAGAATTCAAGGTCTCCAATTAACCTATTAACACAATAATTTAAAGCTTAATAGCTCTATCAACTTGGTAAAATATCTCATAATGTTAGTGTTCCCCAAGTACATTTAGTTCCCACATCCGTTTCATATATCAACAATAGAAACACATTTTTATATCATTTCATCATTATAACCCAATATCTCACTAATCACATAATTCCAAAATTAACCTCATCTTATTTATAATTTAAGAGTCATCATAATCCTATGCAATACATATACATTACTCTCTAATCAAATCCCCATTTCAAACACCATTTGACTTATAATATAGTCCTTAATATCATAATTAAAGTTCAATATGGTATTATTCACGAATTCGGGTCCAAAATTCATATCTCCCAACTCCAAATTCTTTGCAAGGGAAAATCAACACATACACGCACACCTCTCATCTCAAAGTCTCGTTCTAGGCAAGGTACAAGGGTATACAAGCAAGGTACAACATATATAACATGCATGTATATATGTATATATAACATGTTACAATTGAATAAAATCCCAATTCACTACTGAGGGTCCCGAATCACAAACCATTAACACTGTAGTTATCATCGTGTTGAGGAGAAGACATTGTGTCTCCACCGATTGTCACTACCAAAAAATCAACCACCACCGCAAAAACGCTCCTCTCGATGAGAGCTTTCTAACGCCGCCTTCGATTTTGAGTTTTGAGGTTCGTAGCTGCTGAAATGAGCTAAAACATTTATGAATTCTTTTTCTGCCACCTTTCTCTGATCACCGTGCCGCTGCTGTCAGAACCACCATGCAAGGCCACTATTGCAATCCCTGAGTTGAGGGCTTCCCAACCATCCGTCCAGATCTTGGTTTGGGCCTCCCGATCGTCGGCAATTAAGAGAACCATGAGGTAGGTTTTATCCTACTTGTTGTTGGTGGTTTGCTCGCCACTGTGCGTGTGTGCGTGTGTGGTCGGGAGTGAAGGGGTAGTGTGGGTGCAGTTTGGTGGTAGATTTGCCTAAGAAGAAGTTCACCAGAGTGAGGGTGATGATCACGGGTGGGAGGAGAGAAATGAAGAAGGAAGTGAATAGTGAAGTGAAAAAAAATTTGCTAACCTTTTATAAATCCAATTTTTTAAGAATTGCAATTTAGTCCCTAGAATTGTAAAATCATGCAACTAGGTCCTGGAAGTTAGGAAATTTACATGGAACCCCTCGGTTGACTTTAGTTATTCCATGCATGCCCAAGAATTCCTACATGAATGCAATTAACTTTGCAAAAATTGTATTTTGGCCCCAACAATTTTAAGTAACATGAAATCAAGTTTATAAAAATTATAATTTTAATCACAAAATTTCTTAAAATAATTAATAATATAAAAGTCATGAAATTTTCAAATAATAGCAATATAATAAATATAATCAAGAAAATTCTAGGGTGTTACAATTATTAGATGTAATGATTATTAACTTTCATGGACCTAAACAAGTTATTTTTAAGAATTAATTGGCCTACATTTTATATTTCCTTCAAAAAATAAGTTTCCCTCCGAAAATGAATTCTCCTATTATTTTTTTATTCCTTCCAAATTTTTGCTTCTCCCTCCATTTTGTGTATACATAGTATATACAAAAATTATTTTTTTTATCTTATAGTATAAGATGAATTATGATGTATTATTATGGTAGTTAAAAATTTAATTCTAATTTTTGTTATTATTTATTCAGGCATTGTTTTTGAACAAGAAGATTTTAATAAAATTGTTTATAAATTCTAAAAACTTTAGTCTTTACGTGTAATTAATTTCATTTTAAAAATTAAAATATTTCATATTGATAATGTATTGATGTGGACAATTTGAACATGCATTTATTGAAAATTTTCTACATCTAATTTATGCAAATTGTTTTGAAATTGATCAACTTGTATAACTTTAATATAGTTGGAAATTTTGAAATTATTTTGAAACACTCATGACATTGTAATATAAACTTAGTAATATAGTTATAAGTTTAATTAAATATACTTTTTATCCCTATATATTTAATTAAATATTTGAAGAATTGTTAGCATCTTTAACAAATTTGTAGATGTTGGTTGAAAATTTATATTAAAACTCAAAAATATCCTTCAAAAGCCGCTTTGATTATTTTTCGGACAAAAATATCCCTGGACTTGTTTGTAACTTTAACAAGGGGGTTTAACTTCAATATTATTTAAATTACTCAGAATAAATTTAAATAATTTTATTATTTATTTATTTAAATGCTAAATAATCTTTTAATTGAAGTTAAATTAAAAAAATAAAAATATAAAACCATCAACATATCTAACGTAATTTAATAATTTAATCAAATTCAATTAAAAATATTTAATAATTATAAAATAAAAATAAAAATAAAAATAAAATCCATCTCTTAATTAAATATGATTTTGTTTTTAAATTATATCTCAATAACATTAAAAAATAATTATATCTAAAGTAATTTAATTAGATTAAGTTGAATATATTTATTAAATACAAAAAAATATTTACTAACTAAAATAAATAATTTAAAAATAAATATAAGATCTAAAATTACCATATATATAACTAAATTGTCAGATTATAAATACAATTAGAAGTAACAACATAAAAATAAAAATATCACCAAAAATGGTGAAGTGATTTGTAATATTAAATATTACTTCAAAAAATGATCAAGTAAAATTAAATTTAAAAATTTAAAATTTAATATTTAAAAGTGTGAAATATATAAAGACATCTCATATACATGATGTTATGAACAATAAATTTCAAGATTATTCAATGAGAAATTAAAAAAAAAAGAAAAATCATTCCAAACATAAAAGTCCATGAATATTATTTTACACTTTATTAAAAAGAAGAAAATATTATGCAATAAAAAATCAACATATAGTTGCATTAAAAAATAAAATATATGAGAATAATATAGAATAGAAGATTGATTACAAAAGAAACTTAAAATTATAATACTTTAAAATTACTTTAAATTTGAAAGACAATGAGTGTATATATTAAGTTAGAACTTAAAATATAAAGAATTAGATAATATATTGGTGACTAAAAATTTAAAAATAATCTTATTTAATTTTAATTTTTGATTAACAATCAATTAAATTAAGACAAAACTATGATAGTAAAGATAAAATAAAATAAAATAAATCAAAATAAATATATAAAATAATTGTAAAGTTAAAATCAATATTAGTATATAAGTTAATAAAAACCTTCTAATTTGACTCATAACTTAGTTATGGAATAATTAAGTGAAGAAAAGAGTTTGACATTAGCCATATAAAATTAAAACTATAGTAAATTGATAAAATAATTATAAATTTAAAATTAATTTTAAAATATGAATTAGTGATGAATATGAGGATGAAGTTAGAATGCAAAATAAAATAAAGGAAAAACAAATTATTGTGTTCATTCTCAAATTTTTGTATAAATATAATTGGATATTCATATTATATTTTGCAAATAACAAAAAAATAGTGAATAACAAAGAAAGTTGTTAACCTTTCAAATAATCAAAATCAAAATTTCTCATTATTTCATATATTCTCATTTTATACATATATATAAATTTATGTATAAAATTTTAAATAATTTTTCTTTTTTCTTTCTAATTATTCATACATGTATACTTATTTTTTCTATTTATACTTATTCACACACACGCACACACGCACACACAATATACATATATATAAACTTACCAATAAAATTTAAATTACTTTTATTTTTATCTATTTTTTCTATTTATTCATTCCGAATTAAATAATATTTAATATTTATAAATATATTTAATATAATTTTTCACTCATACTTATATAGATATATAGTATATATGTATACACCACAAAAAAATAGGTTAATCATGGTGTAGGATATGTGGATAAGTTTTGCATATCAACATAATTATGCTCGTTCAATTATTTTTAATATGTTTTTGGGTTTAGGTTTGATGAAAATGATAAATAAATAAAGTTTTATGAGTAAAAAATATAAAAGTTGGGAATGAGGGAGTTGGAACATGGGTATTTGATATTGGGTATTGGGTATTTAGGTATTTAGGTATTTTATGAGTATAGACCCTACTCTTATCCGTTCAATTTTTTTAATGGGTTTGGGTAGGATTCGAATCTCATGTTTTTTTATTGGGTATGAGCATGAGTATTATATAATTGTCATGGGTATAAGTAGGGTAATATCTTACCCATTGATAGGCCTAATATAGTTGTTCAAGGGATGATGTTTCTGCGAGGAAGAATGGTGAGTGTCCCGTTCCAGATGCAGAATCACCAAGAGAATATAACTCTTCTGAACACGACAAACACGAGAAGGAGATTAGGAGACTACAAGGCAAGGTTAAAATCCTTGAAGAAAGGGGGAAGAATGAGATTCAATTGCCTGACTATTATGCTGTCAAAGAGTAGGAAACTGCTGTCATGGATCTATGGAACCGGCTAAAACTAAACAATACGGAGGCTATACTTTATAACCTCAAGATCGAGTCTTTGTTATCAGACAAGAAAAGACTAGAGACACAAGTGGCTGATTATGCGAAAGTTGTGGCTGAGCTTGAACCCGCAAAAGCCAAGATAAAGCTGCTAAAGAACAAACTCAAGTCGGTGGCCAAATAGAATAGGGAGCAGATCTTCAGAAAGATAGAGTCATGAAACTTTAGGACCAGGAGCAACAGAACGATGTTGAAATCAATTAAGATTTGGAAATGCAACTAAGAGAAGGAAGGAATTGGAGGAAGAGTTGGAGAAGATGAAGATGTCTAAAAAGAGTTTGAAGATCGAAAAATCTCATTTGGCTAAGAAATTAGAGTATGTGCAAATGCTTGTTAGATTTGCTCTAAACAATGAGGAGGTAAGTTCTTTCTTCTTTGTTTATGAGATATATATGTATGTATGCATGCATGTATTTGATTTCATTTTTTTCTTTGATAAAGACATATTCTTAACATATTGAAATACCTATGCCATTATTGGTATCAGACCAATAATGATTCATATAAGCTAAATCTTCTAATTGATAATTGGGTCTAAGTAACGACTTTAATTTCATTAATTGATCATTCTCTCGATCAAGATGGTTATTGTCATGTGAAACTTGACTATTGTTCTTTACATTCTTTCTATTCCAAAATACTGGATTTCTATCGTTATTGTCATGTAAAACTTGACTATTGTTCTTTACATTCTTTATATTCCAAAATACTGAATTTCTATCTACATCATTTTTATTCTTTAAATTAAAACAAATTAGAATTCTTAATTTTGTATCACATTTGAATGATGAATACAAGATTTGATCCTACATTGCTGCTCAAGACTTTAGTAAATCAACTCTATTACATAAGTGTATTTGTAATTTTTTTCTCACATATGAGATAAGTATATCTACCAGAATGACATAAGTATGCAGTTGTTATTGTATTGACTACAAACCTCACTAATTGATTTTTACTCTACTTCCTCCATCAATTAGGATCCTTTTTTTAGCCACAGAAAAAAATAGTTGAGTTTATCTATTTCTTCATATTTCAAATTTCTTTCTTTGCTAAAGTTGATAAAAAATCATCGAATTTATGGTACATTTTTCTGTATCGAGTAGCAAAACTTAAAAAAGAGAGTTGTCATCTGAAGCAACAAAATGAAGACGTGAGGAAGGAAATTGAGGGCCTTCAAGCTGATCGTGGAAGATCTGGAAGAGCTTGTCTATTTCCGATGGATAAACACTTCTTTGTGCATCAACTGAGGAGTTATCAGCCCGGTGCAGGTATAACTAATGCCAGGGACCTCAACAAGACGCCAAACCCCAAGTCAGACGAAAAAGTAACTTCACAAAAGGAAAACTGCGGCGAAAAGGGGATGGATATTGCTGATATTAAGTTTGACTGGTGCTTGTCTTCCCAAGCGTCTTATGTTACGAACTCCAGCAATTGTTTATTGATACTTCATCGGACAACAAAATGGGGAAAACTGAAGTCTTTGCCAAGTTGAGGAACCTATTAAAAGAAAAAGGCAGCAATCGTAATAACCAGCCACAACCTGTGCCCCAACAAAGAACAGTATCAGTAGGCGTCTAGGCGATATTATGGTAGATGTTCTAGTTCAATAGGTATAGATGGTAACAGAGTGTTCAAGTATTCATGCTGTACACATTTGTAAATAACAGTTGTTAGCTGTGCTAGTTAAGGTAGCAGAATTAGTTACGTTGTTAGTTGTTAATCCTAGCATTAATTAAATAACTAACCTTCATTAGTTGATTCTAACCCTACCTTGTATACATACATAGTCAGTAGCTAAGCTCACTAATCAGTCAGTTCTTTTGATAAAATTTCTCGCAATTTTTTTCGCTTATCTTTCTCCTTTCATTCAGAATGATGAGTTCTACACTTGAACATAGTATCGGAGCCATGTTCCTGTGGTTCTGATATTGATTTCATTGCTGCGAAAAGCCTTTGATTTATGAATATTAGACTGCAGACAAAGATAGCCTGAATTGAAACCATGGATGCGATGGTTGGAGACACAGGAATGAGCTAGAACCTTGAGCGATTAGCTAAAGCCTTTGACAACAACAATCCTCCCTTTCCAAAGCCATCCAATCACCCAAGAATGATGCTAGTTACCAGTCCACTAACAAGCCCCAATTTCGTGTCTTAGAGCCATTTGATGAAGATAGCCTTGGGTGCAAAAGTCGAATTGGGCTTCATTAATGGCAAATATGTCCAATGTTGAACAATGATTGGCCAAATTATGAGCAATGGATAAGGGTAGATTGTATGGTGACATCTTGGATCCTCAATTTGATTTCTAAGGAAATAGTTGATCCTTTTTTGTATACGACGTCCTCTAAGAAGCTTTGGGATGAAATTGGCCAACGGTATGGCGAGTGTTACTGGATTTATTGTCCACATCATCCTTTGACTTGGGAACTTTTACCAAACTATTGTACTTATACGGTACAACCACCTCAAGCTGACTATAGCCATGTATGATACTTTACGCTACCAAATATACAAGAAAATAAAGTTGCGCTTCTGTTAACAATTGTAACCTTTAGTTTAGTGGTAAGCACTTGATCCTAACAAGTGCAATGGCCCCCTCTTATACCAATTGCAATGTGAGACAAGCATTATTAATCAATGAACTTGTTCAATACTACACTAAATTGAAGAAGCTTTGGGATGAGCTAAATGTTTTGATGCTGGTTCTTGAGTGCTCTCGTGGAGCAGTTAAATCAGTGGTGAGATGAATTTTTTTACATGATTAATATAGTTTTTAATGGGCTTGAATAATATGTATGACCATGTAAGGAACCAGAGGTTCTTAGAGTTGAGAAGCAAAGGGAAGTCCATGTATCATACACCAAAGTTATTGAAAATTCAGCGATGATGGTGAGGAGTAGTTCATTGCCAAAAAGGGAAGGAAATAACAAATAGATTTTTAGGAAGGACTCAAAAAGAAAACCAGTGACAAGCATTGTACTCACTGCGGCAGAGATGGTCACCACAGGGAGACTTGTTTTAAACTCCACGGATACCCTGACTGGTACAAGGGGCTTAGAGACAAAAGGAATAAAGGTCAAAGGAAACAGTTAGCTAACTATGTTGATACCCTCCAGACCCTCATAATGAAAGAAATGCCCCGAAATTTCTTGACTGGACATCAACCTTGGCTGATATTGTGCAGCAGGAAGTAGCAAAAATTAGGAAAGAAAAGCAGCATACTAAGGCCAATAAGGTTAACTTTGCTTGCCTGAGATTTTGCAGGTTGGTTCATCCATTTTTCTTTAAGTACTCTTGATGTTATAAGAAAAGGCTCTTGGATAGTGGATACAAGAGCATTCAATCATGTATGCACTGATTTGACCTGTTTATCAAACATAAGAACTAGTCAATTAACCTACAAACTGAACCTTCTTGAAACTCTATATATCCTACAATTCAAATTCAACCTACTTTTGGTAAATAAATTTACCACAGATGCCCAAGTTCGATTTATTTTTCACCCAAGCCATTTTGTCTTGTAGTACCTACAGAATGAAGAAACTATTGCTACTGGGAAAGTCATAGAGAGGTTATATGTGTTAGATAGTTCTTGTTTTCTTACCAAAAATGATGACTCTTGTACCACACAAAACCTTGATAAACAGTCCCTTGTAAATGTCGTATCCTCTTGTACTCCCATATTTTGGCATTCAAGATTAGGACGTCTCTACTGTAGTTTTAAAGCACATCTCTCATATTGTAAACTAGGATTGTGACCCTTCTTTTGAGTGCCATATTTTCCCTCTTGCTAAACAAATCATAGTTCCTTTCCCTTCTAGTAATACATGTACTGCAAGAAACTTTGAACTCCTACATATTGAACTTTGGGGGCCATATAGAAAACCATCGTTGGTTGGGGACTGGGGCTTGTTACATTATCACTATTGTTGATGATCATAGTAAGGGGTTATGGACCTTCCTTATGATGAATAAGCCTGAAACCTACACATATTTATCTCAATTCATACACTTGATTCAAAACCAATACCAAACTACCATCAAAACTATTAGAATTGGCAATGTTAGTGAGTTCCTAAACATTTATATTTCATGTCATTTTAGATAACTTGGCATAGTACATCAAAGAACTTGTGTATACACTCCTCAACACAATGGAGTGGTGGAGAGAAGACAGACATCTCATTGAAGTGGCTAGAGCCATTATGTTTCATTCTGGCCTTCCTTTAAAGTTTTGGGGAGATTCTATCCTAATGGCCACCTATTTCATAATCAGGCTACCAACTTCTATCTTTTCATGGAAATGCCCCTTTGAAAAGTTATACAGTAAACCTCCTCATGATTATCAAACCTTAAGAACTTTTGGATCCTGATGCTTTGCTACCAACCTATCCTCACAAAGATAAGTTTGCTCCTAGGGCCTTCAAATGTATATTCCCTGGATAAAATATTGGTCAAAAGGCCTATAAAGTGTATGATTTAGATGGTTATATAACTCACTTATCTAGAGATGTTACCTTTCATGAAATTATTTTTCCTTTCAAGAACAGTCAACCTACTGAACCCCCAAATATCTCCCTACCAAACAGTAGCTTAGAAGATGATCTTTCCTCTGATTATTACAAGAAAAAATGGTTTTAGTGACCAAATTCTCAGCGACCATGATAAAATGACAGCCAAAAGTAATCTAGTTGCTGAAATCAAGTTATATAAATTTTTACGACCAACAAATATTTGGTATCTGTAAATGGTTTGCCCTAATTTGACCGACCTTAGCTAGTGGTATAGCAACTAAAATTGGAAAATTTAGTGAGAATTTTTTATGGTAATTGCTAAATATGAGCATTAATTGCGACCATTTTAGCAACAAAAAATTGAATAGTTACTATAAATCTTCTAATCTAGTGACTAACAACTAGTTATTTTGGTTGCTAAAGATAAACTTATAGCAACCAATATTTTATGGTCACTAAGAAAAAAATATTTATAACATACAATTTTATATGGTTGCAAAAAAAGTACTCATGTTAATCCAAAAGGGCTTTATTTCCAATTAGTTCTTGAAAATATATCACAAAAAACCCTTTAAATTGAATTTAAGGAGCTAAACTGATTTTGTAAAAAATAAATTTAAGTATACAAAAAATTATGTGTTAAATGATTAAATTATACTTTACTTTAAATGATGTGTTAAAGTACAACTCCTAAATGAAAATGTCGAGATGAAAATGTCAAAAAATTAAAACAAAAAATATACATTTTCAAAAATGAATTCTTATAAAAAATGACGAATTAGAAGTCACATTTGAGTAAAATTAAAATGAGGAAGTTAACTTCCCTTATGATATTTCCATAGTTTAGTACCACATTGGCCCCAAGTTCCATCCTAGATTGGAGCATGATTTTCAGCAAAAAAACATGCACAACAGCCACCAAACTTATAAGAGTTCAACTCTCCTTCTATTAGAAAAATTGAGGCTAAACATTAGACTATCCTTCCACATTGACATGGGATTTTCCATTGTCCTATTCAATTTATTTTATTTATTATTATGCAATCACTTTGTATTGTGCTAAGTGTCCTTTTGTCTTGATAAAGAAAATAAAGCAAAACTTAAATAATTATCCCTTTTAAGATCAAATACACTGAACCCTCTTTTCTTATTTATTCGATCATTTATTTGACATATAATTTTATTTAATATCTCTCATATTTTATGATAATATTTTTTATTATATTTCAGTACCTTCCTATGAATCAACTAAATTATAGTAATCCTAAAACTTACAATTACTAATTGTTCTTAAAATTAATAGAAAAAATAAATCCTTATTAAGAATTTTAAAAAATCAATTAAAAAATAAAAATTAAATACTCAACAATTCTCTTTTAAATATGTATTCAAGATATTATAAATATTTATATGTATATGTACATGTGTATTAGACATATATATACATATGTCTATACATATAGATACATATCCCACCCACCAAAATCTAGCGTCCATGGCCACTTGGCTGAATCTGCCATAACGGGGCTGGCTGCTAGCCACCAATGTGGCCAGGAGGCTGCTAGCCATGTCAACTATAGCTAGGGAAGGGAGGCGAGCGGGGACTTTAGCCTCTGGCTAGTTGGGAGGGAGGGAGGGTAGGGGCGGTTATGGGGGAAGAAGAATTTTTTTTTCTTTTTTTCATTTTTTTTTGTTATTTTGTTTATTTTAATTAATATATAAAATAGATTCAATTATTTTACATATATTTTTTATTGTAATCTTATAAGTATATCTTTAAACTTATTAAATTATATTGTTCAAAAATGATAACTTTAAATTTTTATTTTTAAAATTTTTTATTTAATTTTTTGAGTTATTAAATAAATTTGAAAATGTTTTTTTTAACATTGTTGAGGATATCAATTAAAATTATATTGTTAGGTTGATAGATTTAAATTTTATATTAATTAACAAATAAATTCAATTAAATTTATTATATATTTTAGATATGTTTATTATTTAATATTATAGAATATGTAAATCAAAACAATTCAAAATTTTTGTTTGTTGGGGAAATGTCATCTTTAGTCCCTGAAGTTTTGATTTAGTTTCACTTTATTCCTCAAACTTTAAAACTTCATTTTTTAATCCCTAATGTTTGTATTAAGTTTCAATATAATCCCTTGGTCAACCTTCCGGCAACTTTTCGCCGGAAAAAGGCACACATGTTACACACATGGTTTATTTTAAGGGTAAATATGTCATTGCCTATATCTAAATATTAGGAAGAAAAAATAGACAAATAGGGCAAAAAAATTTTACATCATTTTTGTCCAACAAATAGAGAGAAATCGGGAAGAGGGGAAAAGGGAAAAAACTAGGGCTTCCACTTTGACTTGAAATTAAATATTCTAATCCACAATTTCTTCAAATTTAGAGTGTAGAATGAAGAAGAAGGGTTGAACACAGCAATGCTGATTCGAGATTTCAAAGATTTGGAAGCAACTCCCACATATGGTCAGTTTTGACTACCTTCATAGCAAGATCGATATGGCTCAAAATTTTGAGTTGTTTTGTGGATGGGTATCATGGAATTTATGTTTATTTTATGCATGTAAAGTGTCATGGGGTTTAGATATTATGGTATTGTTTATTTATGGTCAATAGTGCTACTGCCATTGTTTTGTTTATTTATGCATGTGAAGTGGTCCAAGTGGTTTAGACAGTAAGGTCCATCAGGTTGATTGGATGATTTATGTTGAAAGGTTAATTTACCTTTATGTTTTTGGCTTTTGTAGTTGCAGATATTAGGGCCCCATAGAGGTTTTTTTTTTCTTTTTTTAAACTACTGTGTTGGTTTGATATGTTTTACACTATGTATATGCTTTACAAACATTTTTTTTGCACTATTCTCCATATTGCAGACACAGAAATAGACCATTTCACATTAAAGGTCTATCATGGTGGTGAGTTTGTTGATAATCCAAAAAAAGTATACATAGGGGGTGAGGTGGATTATAATGACAACTGTGATGCTAGTGTTTTTAGTTTACAAACTCTAGATTTGATTGGGAAGATGCTTGAGTATAGAGAGGATTTAGGTTTCTATTATCTAGAACCTAATAGTTGTATTAAGTATGGATTGGTGTTTGTCTTAACTAAAGAGGATGTTAAAAGGATGGTAGAGCTTGCACTATATACTAGGGAAATTGAGGTATATATAATAGAAACTTGTTACTCACAAGTGTCAGATAAAATTGGTAGAATAGAACAAGATGCAGTAGAGGGGGATGATAGCTTTTTTGATAGAGATTATGGCTTGAATGAAGATGATGACACTCTGTTTGATGAGAACGTTGATTCTTTGCTTGAGAATGAGAGTTTAGGACAAGAAAATGATCCACCTTTTTTAGAGGAAGATGCCAATGCTAGTGAAGATTTAGATAATTTATTGTCTGATGACTTAGAAAGCATGCATAACCAAGAAGAAGAGGATGAAAATATCTCATGTTCTAGGTTTAATCCCCAAACTAACTTGGTAGATCCTCAATTTAGAATTAGGATATTTTTCACTGATGCAAATGAATTTAAAGAAGTTGTGAGAGCTCATGCAGTGACTTGGCAAAGGAACATAAAATTCATTAAAAATGACAAGTTGAGAGATAGGGCAAAATATATGGGTAATAACTGTCCTTGGGTTGTGCTTGTATCTAAAGTGAGAAATTCAACCAATTTTCAAGTTAAAACTTTGAATAATACACATAGTTGTGGGAGAAGTTTGAGTAAGCATAGATTTGTCACATCAACAATGCTTAGCAATAAATATTTAAATGATTGGAGACTGCACGATGGGAGGAAATTAGGAGATTTTCAAGAGAAAGTTCATAATGATCTCAATGCGGAAGTAAGCAAAGCTTAATTTTATAGAACCAAGCACAAAGTCTATGACATGCTTTATGGCAAATACATGGATCAATACAGTAGATTGTATGATTATTTTGAAGAATTAAGGGTCAGTAATCCTGGATCTACTACGGTTTTGAAGACTTGTGTGGATAATGAGAGTGGAGAGGAAAGATTTGTTAGGTTGTACATTTGTTTAGAGGCATGTAAGGTAGGTTTTATTGATGGGAATAAACCTGTAGTTGGCCTTGATGGGTGTCATTTGAAGAGGCCACATCAGGGAGTGTTGCTTACTGTTGTTGGGATAGACCCCAACAATTTCATTTTTCTAATATGTTATTGTGTGGTAGAAACTGAAGACAAAAAATTATGGGAATAGTTGTTAGAGTTTCTCTAGCAAGACCTTGGGATATATGACCAACAAAAGTGGACCTTTATTTTAGATAGACAAAAGTTTAATCTTGTTTATTATGCTTTCATTTAATGTGCTTTCTATATGTTGCTTTGCATTTCAGATTGAAGAATATATTATCCTTTATACTTATACCTTGTTTTGCTATATTTAATGTGTATTTTATAGGGACTATTACCTACGTTATATAGGTTATTGCCAGAAGTGGAACATAGATTATTTGTTAGGCACATGTACACTAATTTTAGGAAACTTTACACTGGCCTAGCACTTAAGGATAGGTTGTGGAACCTTGCTAGAGCCTCTACTATTAACCAATTTAAGTTTCAAATGGAATCCTTAAAAGAATTCAATGAGGCTACTTACCAATGGGTTTCTGAAATTCAACCTAAGCATTGGTCTAGGTCTCATTTTAGGACTTATCCAAAGTGTGATATTCTATTGAATAACTTATGCGAGAGCTTCAATTCAACTCTTTTACAAGCTAGGAACAAGCCATTATTGAATATACTTGAAGAAATTAGAATGTATTTACAAAAGAGGTTGCAAAGTAGAAGAGAGGTTGTAGAGAGATGGGATGGGATTCTTTGCCCTAAGGCACAGAAAATTCTTGAGAAACTTAAGGATGACACTAGGTACTGCATCTCAACATATGTTGGGGGATCCAAATTTGAAGTTAGGGATATGCATGGGGGGCAGTATGCAGTGGACATTAACATGAAGAGTTGCTCTTGTAGAAGATGGGACTTAATTAGAATCCCGTATGTTCATGGAGTAAGTACTGTTACATACATTGGAAGAGAGCTAGAAGATTATGTTCATGATTGTTACAATGTTGATTGCTATCTTAAAACTTATAGGTATGTGATAAATCCAGTTAGAGTGAAAACTAAGTGGCTAGTTACTGGGAAGGGGCCAGTTGCTCTAAATTCTAAGCTGAAGCCACCAGGAAGGCCTAAAAAGTGTAGGAAGAAGGAAGCAAATCAAGAACCTCATAACAAAAACAAGACTTTAAAGATGTCAAAAGTTGGCTAGAGGACTTTATCTTGTAGTAAGTGTCACAAAGATGGTCATAACAAAAGAAAATGCCCCATCACATCTGCGTCAATTAATGAAGCACCAACATTGCCTTCGAGTGAAGAGAGGCAGAGCCTTCAAGCTCCAGCAATCCCTTTAAGTGCTCAAGTAATGCCTCCAACAGAACCTCTAGCAATTCCTCCTAATAATGAGACTAAGAAACATCAAAAAAAGAGAAAATGTAGTGTTTGTCTACAAGAGGGACACTTAAGAAACAAGTGTACTGCAACAGCTACAAGAATTTGGCAACAGAACAATACTGTGAGTATGCTTTTTTAATTGAGTTTTTGCCCTGTATAGCTATCTGATTATTATTGGCCTATTATTGTAGATTTCTAGCAACATAATTACCCCACATGGAGCTGTAAGTGTAAACAATGTAAGAAGACATCAGTTTGTACGTGTGAAACATAATTATTAATTTAAATACAAATAGCCTCTTTAATGATAATTATATATATTCTTTTGTAGGATTTGGAAGAAAGGTTTGGACTGTATGATATTTCAGCATTCACAACCACCTACTTACAAGAAGCTTCAGGTCTTGCCTCTACAATTTTGGAAGAGAGTTTAGTGAGCATTTTTGGTGTCTCTTTGAAGGCAAATATCAAGAAGAGGGGCACGCAATGTGTAACTTTGGGCTCACTACAATTTGCAACAATGTCAAGAATTCCAAGTAAGAGAAATGAGGCGGCTTCTTAGGAGATTCAACACAATAGTCTAATGCTTGAGGAGTTTTTAAGTAGTTGAATGTATTGAAATATTCTTGGTTGTGCTAAATTTGAACAACTTACTTTTTTAGTTTTTGGATATGCACAGTGCATAGTTTTTGGACTTAGTTTTTGGATATGCACATTAGTTTTTAGCTAGATGATTTTAGTTTGGACCATATTTAGCTATGTAGTTGGTTTTTCTATAGAATATCTTTTAGTCTATTTCTTTTGAAATGATGATATTTGGCTTATATTTGGTTTCTTGTTTACTTGGTTCTTGCATTTGGGATTGTTGACACTTAGCTACATTACTTGGTTCTTGTGTTTGGAATTGTTGGCACCAACATTGCATTCATTTCACTTGGTTCTTGCATTTAAGATAACATTTCTGAAAATGAGAGCAAGAGTAATAACATGTCTAAAAATAGAGCTCACATTCCAAAAAATAGCACCATCTCCAGAGGCATTTTTACAAACCTTAAAGCATGAATAGTAACATGCTTCATAAATACATTAGGGTTCATACTAACATTAACATACATTTATGTATATATATATATATATATATATATTACACTGCATTAACCAACTAATCTAGCCACTTCATCAACCAAACTGATACACAGATTGCAGCTCCTTGTCCAGTCACTTCATCAACCAAATCAAAAAAAGAAAAAAAAAAACACCCAACTTAACACCAAAGCTTTCTTCATTCTCTTCTCTTTTTGCTAGAATTTTTGCACATCCATCTCCAATTTCTTGACATTCCTCAACAATCTAGGAATCACACACTTTGACTGCTCACACATGGGTGGATCAAGCCACACAAAAAAGCCACAACCTCCAATATTTTGTCAATTTTAAAAGAAAATGAGTAACTAATTGCAAGAAATGGAAAGCATAAATGTGTGTTCAAAAAGAAATAGAAGAAATCAAATACATACCCTATAATCCTCACACCTAAAAAACCTTTTTCCCGAATTTGAATTAGTCTAAGAGCACTGTTTTCCCATAAAAGCATAGTATAGAAGACATAGTTGTTGCTCTTTCTCTCTCCTAGTTGCTGTCTGTTGTTCCCTGTTTCTCATTGCTGCTTGAAAATGTCTTTTTTGCTTTCATGTTTTCACTATAAGCTTGCATTGACAAGTTTGACAGGTTTGGTGCTTTATCATTTCCAAGGAAGAAGAGACATTAAGTGGTGGGAATGAAGATTGCTTGTTCCCGCCACTCACTTGGTCTACTTGTTGGAAGAAAAGGGGAAAAATGAATTAGGGACTAAAATGGAACTTTATAGATAATATTGACATTTTTGCCCTTGAAAATATTACCGGTGTGCATTTTTCCGGTGAAAAGTTGTTGGAAGGTTGACCAAGGGACTATATTGAAACTAAATACAAACATTAGGGATTAAAAAATGAAGTCTTAAAGTTTGAGGATTAAAGTGAAACTAAGTCAAAACTTTAGGGAGTAACGATGACATTTCCCCTTGTTTGTTTTATTAAAACAAAGGGTATATCTAAGATTAAAAAAAATTTAAACAAATGGTAAATTAGGCATTCAAAGTAAAAAAAAATAAATATCAAATTATTTGAATGAAACCTATATTTTTCTTAAAACAAAGATATCTTACGACTAAGATTTAGTTGTTTGTAAATCAATGATTACAAAGTGTCCACATGGCATTAAGTAAAAACGAATAATTAGAATGTTAGAAAGGCTGGACTAACATGGGACCAAACCCACTTTCCATAAAAAAAAAAAAAATAGGGGCTTTTCTAGCATCTTAATTGTTTGTTTTTACTTAATGTTGTGTAGACACTTTGCAATTGTTGATTTTCAAACAACTAAATCTTAGTCGTAGGATATATCTTTATTTTAAGAAGTGTATAGTTTTCATTCAAGCAATTTGATATTTGTTTTGTTTTATTTGAATGTTTAATTTATCCTTTTTATAAACAAACTTATCTTAGACATACCCTTTGTTTTAACCTAACTAACAAAAATCTTGAATTATTTTGATTTTACATATTCTATAATATTAAATAATAAATATAGCTAAAATATATAATTAAATATAATTGAATTTATTTGTTAAGTAAAACAAAATTAAAAAATAAAATAAAATAAAATCTATCATCCTATCAGTATAATTTTAGTAATTTTAATTGATATCCTTAATAATGTTAAAAAACAGATTTAAAAGAATTTAATAAATTTCTTTAATAACTTATATAAAATAAATAAAAAATTTAAAGTTATCATTTTTTAACAATATAATTTAATAAGTTTAGACATAAACTTAATAAGATTAAAATAATAAACATATGTAAAATAATTGAATCAATTTTATATAACAAAATAAAAAACCAAAACAAAAAGAAGAAAAGTCTTCTTCTTCTTCTTCCCCATAATTGGGCAAACAATCTACCTATCTAACCAACCCCAAGCTCCGTCGCCACCCTTCCTCGACCGTAGTTGGACTGACCATGGCCAACGGCCAGCAACCTGGCCATGGTGGATTCAGCTACTTGGCCAGGCGGCGCTAGCCATGGCTAACTGTTGGATTTTGGTGGGTGGAGTATGTATCTGTATATACGTATGTATTTTTTTTAAATAGTGGGATATAGATGTATTTATATGTACGTGTGTGTCTAATACACATGTATATATATATATATATACCTATAAATATTTGAAAGAGAATTGTTCTGTTATTTAATTGATTGTTATGAAGTTTGTAATAAGAATTTATTTTTTCTGTTAATTTTGAGAACAATTTGTAATTGTAAGTTCTAGTATTACTATAATTTAGTTGATTAATATGTGGGTACTAAAATATAAATAAAGATATTATCATAAAATATGGAAGAGATTATATAAAATTATATGTTAAATAAATGATCAAAAACTATTTGATTTGTTTTCTTTATCAAAATAAAGGACACTTGGCACAATACAAAGTGATTACATGAAAATAAATAAAACAAATTGAATAGGACAGTAATAGAGAAACAAAGTTCTCCTTCCAGGTTTGATTCCTCCAGCAACAGAGAATTGAGAAGCAAAAAGACATGAACTCATAAAATTCAACAGCAAAATCAAGCATTCTGTTGAGTTCAGACCAAGCAAATTGTTTGAAGTCAAGCAGCAAGATCAAACAATGAAATCCAGAAGAATTCCAACAAATTCAAGAAATCAAAACCAGCAACTTTCCAACGTGCAAAGAAGGCTTTGAAACCACAAAATCTGTGCAGCAGAAAACCACACAAACTGCATTCACAAAACCACAAAATTTGTTCCGCAGCAAAATAGTAGCAGAGTTACAGAAATAAGATGTGCGGCAGCTTCTGAATTGATTTACTATTTCTGAACAAACAAACTGAAACCAAATGGAGCCATGACAAGCTCTCGAACATCTTTCTGAATCTTAGTAAGACCCAGAGTCCACAGATTTAGTACGAGAACCAATTCACCAGCCACTATAATGGACAAGAACTTGAAGGACATCGTTTCCCAGCTGGCTCTGTTGTTCTTCTTGAATTCTCTTTGCCGATTCTGCCACTTTATGGTTGTTATGCACCTCAATCAATTTAAGAGTTGGAATATCTCCAATTTCAAGAGAAATCTCATTTTATCCCCGCGACCAACAATTTTAAGGTGTTGCAGTCTTGGGAAGTGGTCTGCTTGTGCTCGCCAGTACTCGAAATATAATATCCTCATTGTCAAACTTTTCAGCTGGGTGAATTCCCCCTCTTTGGGTTCCCACTTTTCTCCTATGAAAGCATTATCTCTTAGTTCGAGTTCTTCTAGACTGGGCAAGGAACCTACCACTGTCATGTCTTCCCAAGGAAGCTCGCAACCTCATAGAGTCAACTTTTTAAGCCTCTGTGGAAAGGCAAAGCTCTCAGAGAAGGGGTCTGGATCTCTCCAGGAGGCCGCCATAGGAAACCAGATAACCAGTGACTCAAGTAGGCCAAGTCAGATGAGATTGTTGAGGCCTAACTTCTGCCACGTTTGGCAGGTGCCGTGATTGTACCTAACTTCCAATGTCTGAAGATTTGGAATCATTTCAATGACCTCTTTGGTGAATCTCACATTTAGCAAATCCGAGAGTTTGAGTAGGTTTTCTAGGATAGCAGAAAGAGTATGCGACAACTCGAGCTTCCAGAAGGCAACATGCCTTAGGTGAGGTAGTAATGAGATGTCAAATACTCCATCAAATGTTGCCATTTGACGAATTAATGTTTGAACATTCACAAGTTTGGACACGGATTGAGGAAGATTAATGCTTGAGAAGACATTTGGATAGAGAGTGAGGTACCTTAAATGATACAGGTCCAAAATTTCAAGAGGAAATGAGTTAACTGACATAACTAATATTCTCAATAGTTTAGAGCCCAATGCAAATGATAACAACTTGCTATCATCGCTATCATAATCTCCAAAACGAAGAATAGTACGAATACATGAGCCATGTAAGCCATGCTTTTCTACTTGACCGAACTTTGAGCAATTAGGATGAATATAGAGATAGCGTACTTTCCCTATGACTTCTGGGCATAAGTGATTCTTTCCATCCAAGATATGAAGGAAATTCTCCAGACGAGCTCTTTCTATGCACAATTCTCTCAAAATATCATGAATGATGCAATGCTCAAATTTTCCATTGAACCTATTCTTAGTGACCAAAATAAGATTTCTATTGATCGGATCCTCCAAGTACTCCGCTACTTGTTCTAAGCTTTTAAATTCAATTGATTTTAGAAATCCTTCAACAACCCATAAGTTTATGAAGTTGGAGGCAAGAATTTCATAACCTCTTGGAAAGCCTCCCATATATAGAAAGCATGGTTTTAAATGATGAGGCAAGTGGTTATAACTTAAAGATAGTATCTTTGAAAAGTGCTCATCATTTTTAGCAGCGGTAGAATTTACATTTCTTGCAATTTCTTTCCAATCATGATGTCTTATTGACCTTGGAAAGGAGTCCAGCAACCACAACAATTGCAAGTGGAAGTCCTCGACAACTATTTTAACCAACCTTCCAATATCCTCCAATTCTGGGGGGTGGGGGGATACCTTTTCATGAAATAGATTCCAACTTTGATCCTCGTTTGCAACTGATGAAAAAATTCAGAAGAGCCAACATAAAAAGCCACATCTTTTATCCTAGTGGTTATCACTATCCGACTTCTCTTTGATTTATATGAAAATATTCAGTTTAATTCATCCCACACTTTTGTATCCCACATATCATCTATCATGATGAGATACCTCTTTCTTGTCAAATATTGGTATATATGTTTTTTGAATACAATATTATCCTTTTTACTTAATCCCTCGTTGTTTATATTCAAGAAATCTAGAGTATGTAGAAGAATATTTTGCAGATGAAAATCTTGAGATATAGTGATCCAAACAGGGCAATCAAAACGATACACTATAAGCTTATCATCAAAAACATTTCTAGCCAACGTGGTCTTACCAATATCGCCCATTCCGACAATCGAGACAACCTGAAGTTGTAATGGATATCCACAGAGTTGTTCTCTCATTTTGTCAGAGGCCCATCAAACCCTACCTTGGTATTTCCACCACTCCATGCTTGTTTTGATGCTCCTGCAGTATCTGCAGAATAAATATAGTTTAGCTGCAAATCGTCACTTGTGTAGCTCTTCTTGATCCTCATCACCTCTTCCACAATGGAATCAACTTCTTCCTTCACCTTCTCCAAGTCTAGAAGTTGTTGAGGATTAATCTGATTTGAAATTTGAAATTCAATGACATCCTGTGCTTGATATGATGCTTCTCTGATTCGGATTTCCAGGCAATCAGCTGCGGCTTCATCTTTTGGTGAACAATAGTCTTCCAATGATGCTTGCAAAAGGTTGAACTTTTCATAGAGAGATGCAAGTTGCTGTTCGTCAAAAAGAAAGTTGGGATATCGATCACAATGGATGATGTTCTCCAGCGATTGCACAAGTGAAGCAAGAGCAGCATAATAAGCCATAGCTGATCTTCTTCCCACAAACACAGATCTAGAGAGAAACAAACAATATTGCAATATAACGTTTGTTGAAATTCAAATTTTCAAGTGATTAGTAGTTACAACACCACACGCTTTACTGTTATAACATATAATAGGCAACTTGGTAATACTTAAATAATAGTACATACAGACTGGCTATTTGATCAGGCTGCACTGGAGTACATGAAATTGAGAAAATGATTTATTTATAATCACCTTGCAACATATACAAATTAATTAGCATAATAATATATAAACTGGCTTCTCAGTTCACAAGAAGACATGGTTAGTGTAATTTTTTACTAAGCAATTTGCAGTGCATAAATTTGACCAAGCTAGTCAAAATTGGCAACAAAAGAAATAAGCGGACCAAATGAGTGGTATCAATAATGTCAGGATGGATGATGTCCTCGAGTATTAATTGATCAAGTGAAACAAAAGCAGCATAATGAGCCATATAGCTGAATATGTTCTTCCACAAACACAGATCAGAGAGAAAAAATGATATTGCAGGATAATGTTAGAAGGTCTTGACATTAGAAACTGTTGTTGTTCGTTGACTGTTGTAATAATACGCAACTTGTAATACATAATTACTGGCATTGATCAGACTGCACAAGAAGACGCAGATTAGAATAAGAATTCTATCTTTCCCCAGTAATCAACTTGTAAAATAGAATTTCACATAATAGAGTGGCTTTTCAAACTTAATTCGGAAGAAGACATGATTATATAATTAGTATAAACTTTTAATACATGAACTAGGTACAGAGGGCCAGTCTTTGCATTTCAAAGAAGAAAAGAGATTCACCTAACCATGCATGTACTTAATTTTCAATGAAATTCCAGTTTATTCTTGTAACCATTTTCTTTTTTTCATATCTTCCATTTTTTCTTTGGAATTCTGCTGTATTATGTAGTATTTTTGCTTTGTTTTTATATATATTTGTTTATTTATCTCAAATGTGAACTTCTTTAGAGGTCTTGTCCGGTTGCTTTTTGTCGCCAATTCTGATTTCTTCTCCAATCTTGACAGCTCACCTGCTTCGCTGATTTATGCATTGCAAATTTCATATATAGTAAAGAATTAAACCAGCGCCATATCTTCTTGTGATGTCTGAAACGTCAATAATGGAAATACTAGACTAATAATATCACTTCTCTTATTGAATATAAGATGGCTGCCATGTGTATATCTTCATACGTTCCATTCAAAAGTAGTCGAATCTAAAATAGGGTAAGAACTAGAGTAGAAACTCGAAGTACCCACATAATTTTTCCAGCTTTTGATTCTTTTAGTAAATACTTATAAGTTATATTTAACAATTTTGATGTCACTAATTTTTCTCAAAACTCCTATCTTAAGAGCGATATAATATTTTCTCACATAGAGGGTGGTTTTACCATGTAGACTATTGGAATTTTATACTACAATGAAAATTTTTTAGCAATTAGTCCTTTAATTGAATTTCAAGCTGTGATAGTTAAGAATTAAACCACCCTTTTGGACTGTAATAAAAAGTAGGCAACTTGTAATACTTCAAAATAGCAATACTGGCAAGCTGGGCTATTGAATCAGACTGCACAAGGAGACTACATGAAATTAAGAAAATATTTTATTTATAACCAACATACGACACATACCAATTAATTAGCATAATAATACACTAGCTTCTCAGTTCACAAGAACACATGATTAGTGTAATTTTTTACTAAGCAATTTGCAGTACATAAATTAGACCAAGTCAAAATTGGCAACAAAATAAGAGGATATCATGCACTACAAGGATAAAGAAATGTATATAGACATTGTGATAATAACGAAATTGTCATTTACCTGCATGTATCTTGTAAAAATGCTATTGTGTAATATTACTTCTGACCAATAAAAATCAACATCGCAAATATGCAAATTGGTTGGTTCTTTTGAGTTACTATACGTGTGATGCTCGTGACTTGTTAATTTTTTTACTTTATATTTATTTTTTTTATAAAATAATTTCTATTTATATCTTATTCAAATGCTTATAAAAAATAAATAAATGAAAAATAAAAAAATAAATTTTCATTTGAAGTTGTTCAATATGTTGGGCCTCTAACATAGCTTGAAAACAACATAAGGTAATATATATTCCTTCTTCTATGGAATTTGCATTGTATGTGCAACCTATTACATTTTTTGCTTCCATTCCAATGTCTAAACTATTTGTTCCAAATATAGTATTTTACCAATATCTACATTGTTTGAACCCTTAATAGAAGATGTTGAAGAACAATTCTTTTTTTGATTTGACTACTTGTTGTCTCGCCTTTTAGGGTGATGTTAATAATTCTATATCGTAATATAGATCTCAAATTTGATATGTTATGGGATAGTAATTGATATGGGATAGCCCAACAGGCTCAATAGGCCCCTTTTACAAATCAGACAGCTCACGAAACCCAATGTGAAATGATATAATACAGCAGGCCTAACAGGCTTAAGATCAGAGGATTCAACCCACTAAGCCCTGAGGCAAGTCACTTTGGTCGACCTGTATCGACCCCGTATAAGAAGCCTCGTGGTCGACCCGTATCGACCTGAGGACCTCTTCCAAAGTCTTGTGATGATAGCCTAGTGGCGAAGGCAGATTGGTCGACTAGTATCGACCCCATATGGTAAGCCGCGCGGTCGACCTGTATCGACCTGGAGGCGGCTCCCGAACTCATCATCTAAGTTTGGTCGACATGAATCGACCCCCGATTGCAGATGGGATAAGTTGAACTTTTACGCAATGATTATACGTGGCGGCAGATGTGACTACTGCATACGGATGTAACCGCTCCCACCAACCCTGACAACTCTGCCAACAACTCTGGCAGAGGTGCGCTCCTACTGATGGTACTATCCAGGAAAACAGGAGATTGCACCACGTGGCCCAGCCCCGAGATCTGGGCAGAAATGACTATCCTACCCCGGCTATGAGGAAAGCCCAAGTGTACCTGACAAGGGCACTTGGGTAAATTTGCGTTATTATCAGATTATAAATCAGGCCAACACCACCACGCTCAAGGTATTGCAAATTTACTGTTTACTATATACTCTCTAAACACTCTCCATCTCACCGGAAACCTAACTTGAGCGTCGGAGTGCCTTAGCCGGGGCACCTTCGACTAGTTTACGTTTGTTCTTGTTGCAGATCTCAGGCCCAATATCACCTAAATCCACCGGAGTTCCGGACCATCTGGCTCATTGCAGCATCAGTAATCGATCTTGTAGTTTCCAATTTTTTATGTCATTAAGTTGAAGTTTTGAGTCGGAATCATGACCAATATTAAAGGTAATATTCCTTTTGGCTTTTGTGTCTAAACCTTCATATTTGTTTAGCAGCATTGTCTCATGGGATGTGAGAGATCCAACAAGTTCACCTATGGTTATCTTGTTAAGATCACAACCTTCTTGAAGAACGGTTACTTTTGGTGTCCATTCCATGGGATGTGATCTAATAATTTTTCATACTTGGTCATCTTTATTTACAGTTCTATCGAGTGAGAATATAGGTTTAGACTTATGGTTTCATTAGGTTTCATCTGGGATTTTCATACTTGTGAATGAGAAGAGCAATTCTATATTATCAAACCTGATTGATAACTTTGTGGGTTACTTGCAATATCTCCCACATTTGTTTTGTTGTAGCTCTTGTACTTAGCTATATTTCTCAGCTATATTTCTCTTTTGTTAAAGCGCATGATAGAATGTTGTTGGTCCTAGCATTCATTGAGATAGCCTTTTTATCACCACTGATTAATTCTCATTGTTTCTTTAGAACTATCTGTCTGTTTTCGTTAAAACTATTGACCCTTCACTAACCATGTCCCTTAAATCAAAATCCATGTCAATTATATATTCTTTCATTCAGATTTTCCATATAACATAGTTGGAACTTTCACGCAGTAGACATCGATTGTGCAATTGCCCTTCTGTAAAGATATCAAATGAGTTTGTGACCATAGGATCTTTTACTTGAGTAGTTACAACACAATATAGAGAACCAATGCTCCAATGCCAGTTGAGAGTAATTATAAGCCTAAGGGGGGGGGGTGAATTCGGCCTAAGTGATTTTAATGTAGTAAAAGTTTATCACTCAATAACTTTGTGGTCTTTCAAAATGCTTTAAGTCTTTTAGTGTTGAATCCACAACTAACTTGCAACCACACACCTTGATCAATTCAAGATTAGGAATATCTCCAACAGAAAAATGCAATTTTAGTCTTTTAACTATAGTTAACTTTTTAAATGATCCATTTTCTATTGGAGCTTGTGTATTTAGTCCTTTATCTTGAATTTATCATCACATTTAATCTATTTATTTGTAAATTTAGTCCTTCATGTAACTTAATTTGAAATAGAGCCCGAAACACATCTAATCACCTTTTATTAGGCCAAAATTTGGAATTTTTAACCATGTATACTTAGGTGCCACATCTTTGCCACATCAACTTAAAATTTAACTAAATCTTAAACTTGAAGATGTGATTTAGGAAACAATTGCTGCAGTTTTTTTTTAGATTAGAAAAGATTAAAAAAAAAAAATACAATTTCATCTATAACTAAATAAAATGTAAAACTAAATAAAGCATAAGGAGTGATACAGTACTTCAGTTGGTATATATGAAGAATACATTTCAAAATCTTCTATAAAACCTCCTATATATAGAAGCCATGGCTTTAAATAATGAGGCAAGAGGTTACAACTCAAAGAAAGTATCTTTGAGAAGTGCTCATCATTTTTAGTAGTAGTTGAACTTATATTGCTTGCAATATCATTCTAATCATATTGATAAGGGTGAAAGCTGTATTTACTAGATTGGGCTAGAATTTTGATAATCACCTGCCTGGTCAAGTGAGTGAGCATCAAGTGTAGCTAGATTGAGTCTTGCAATTACTAGCAAACATCAGGTTGGCCGAGTTGCCCTTGGCTAAGAAACTCTGACACTCAAGTTAGTATCTAATCAACCAAATAAAGGAGTAGCAGAGTGAGGGCATTTTAGTATAAAATGGCACACCACGTGAGAGGTTGGCTATAGGGTATTTATAACTTCTCCAATTGATGGATATGTCCAAGATGCCCATGTCATATAGATAAGGCTCATGTCCTTGCATGGGGAGTTTTAAGTCTTTTCTCATTCTGTAGTTTTCCAAGTGGATCTATCTCCAGCTTTTGGGGACAAGTCAGTACATAGGGGGGGTGCACAATAGGATAGGCGATATTGGGGTGGCATGCGCTATTAATGTAGATGCATGTTGCTAGTCAGGGGATTTAATGCGATAGAGATATGACTCTGCAAAAAGGCGACCTGCCTGGTTGATGTTTAAGTTAGAACATGAGATGTTTCAGATTCTTGCGGGGCTGGTCGACCTCATTCGTTCAACCTGTGCTTTAGTCGAATGGAACTAATGCTACGAGAGCACTAGTGCAAAGCAAGTTTAGGAGGTCGAATGAAGTCGACATCAAGCTTGGGCCTCAAACATAAGATGGGCCTCACCTATTATACCTGGATCAATAGTTGTTGGGTTGGGCCTATTGGGTCATCCCATATATCTTCCCTTTTTGACCTTGGAGAGGAGTCTTGCAACCACAACAATGCCAAGTGGAAGTCTTTGACAACTATTTGCAATATGCTTTTTGATATCCTCTAATTTGGGGGAGGGGGGGGAGGGGGGCAAAATACTTTATCACATAATAGATTCCAACTTTGATCATTATTTAAGAATTGCATCTAATGAAGAAACCCTAAACTATTAGTGTAAATAGTCACATCTAATATTCTAGTGGTTAATATAATTTGACTTCCATTTAAATCATCTGTAGATATCCTCTTTACATCATCCCAAATTTTTGTATCCCAAATATCATCCATTATGATGAGATACCCCTTTCTTTTCAAACGTTTGGATATATATTCTGCTAATACATGATTCTCCTACACTTTAGTTAATTCCTAGTTTATATTCATGAAATGTAGAATACCTAGATGAACCTTTTGCAAATAATAATCTTGAGATACAGTAACCCAAGCATGAAAATATAGGTGATATGTTATAAATGCATCAGCAAATATATTTCTAGACAAAGTAAACTTATTGATACCCCTATCCCAATAATTGAAATGATCTCAATTTTGGATGATTCTCCACAAAGAAATTCTGTTATTGTTGTTAGGCATTCATCAAATCTCACTACTATATTTATACTGCTTGGTGCTTGTTTTGATACTCGAGTAACATTTGTAGAATAAATATTGTTGAGTTGTAAATCTTCAATTATGTGGCTTTTCTTGATCCTCATCATCGCTCCCACAAAATGGAAACAACTTCTTTCTCCACCTTTTCCAAGTCTTGAAATTGCCGAGGTTTTGCCTTCTGGAAAGTAGAAATCAAGAAATAAAAAACCCTCTTAACTCCTCGAGTGCTTTTGACTTTTAGAGGATTCTAAGTTGATATAGAGATTTAATGATATCTTGTGCTTGATATACTGCATCTCTGATTCGGCTTTTGAGAATATCAGTTGCGCCACCTTGAACTTTTGGTAAATAATCTTCAAGTGATGCTTGCAAATGGTTGAACTTTTCATAGGGAGATGCAATTAGTTCTCTATGAAGAAGTGAAAATGATTACAAGCCGAGAGTGAATTAGGCCTAATGGATTTTAATGCAGTGGAAGTTTATGAGTTAATTACTTTTTGGCCTTTCAAAATGCTTTAAGTCTTTTGTAGAAAATAGTTTTAGTTACTAACTGGAATTTGTAAATACCACTTAAATAATCAGTCAGACCAATAGTAAATAAAGTAGTAAAAAACATAAGTAAATGATACTGGAATTTATAGTGGTTCAGCAATGCCTACTCCACTACCTAAGTTTTCATTTACGATTTAGAACCTATCAAATTAATTAAGATATTAGAATGTTCTACAAATAAGTATAGTAATTTGATAGAATAAAAGTTAAGGATCAAAAACACCCTAGTAGGATGAAAACTAGCTTTTTGCAAAAAGCTAAACTAGAATTTTAGACTGGATAAGACAATTTCCAAAGTACTATGGATCTAGTTGCTTTGTGAATAGGCTCGAACGAACTTCTGCTAGTCTCACTTGCACAACCTTTGTGGATTGATGCACAATTGTTGCCACTTTGTATGACGAGCTCTAGTCTCTTCTTTTAGATTGAAACCCTAAACACTACAAAAAATTCTAGACCACACCGCTTTACTAGTTTCTTCACCTAGAGGCCCTTAGAGCAACCAAGCACCCAGTTTCTTCTGTTCATGGGGTTTCTCAAGAGCAAGCATGGCTCCTATCCCTATTCACTACTAAGTCCTTTGAGACATAAATCACTTGTTCTAGTCTCTCCAAGGTCCGTGGAAGGCAAGCTCCTCTTGATCTTCTTTACCACAGGATCCCTCCAAAACAAAAGTAGAGTAAGGAATTAACAAATACTGAGGCAAAATGTAAACGAGAGCATCACACAACTCCTCAAAACACTTTTAAGATCTTTTTCCTGACTTTGTAATTCACATATAAAATGCTATAATTTTTCTTATTCATAAGTTCTCATCCAACGGATATAAAGCCCATTATGATAAGTGTCTGTTGAAATTAAACAAAGAAAGAACATATTGTGGTAAAGATTCATCAGCATTATGAATTTTGGATTTATTAATTTGAGCAGCAAGATTGAATTTTTTCCTAAACAATAAAAATATGAATCGGGCTAGAATCTTTGAGGGATCTTTTAAATATGGAAAGAAAATTTCCAATCCATAAATAGATTCCAGTATAAACTATGAAAAAATATTATTGGCCTTTAACATCTTTCTCTAAGCACACAATATGTCAAGTAGCTCATGGTAATTTTGTCATAATCAAAACAATCAAAAAATATGAAGGGGTTAACAAGAAGAAAGTTAAATTTTTTATACCAATCATGATGGATGATGTCCTCGATTAATTGCACAAGTGAAACAAGAGAAACATAATAAGCCATAGATGATCTTCTTCCACATAAAACCAATCATAGTCTTGTCCGGTTGCTCTTTGTTGCCAATTCTAGTTTCTTCTCCAATCTTGATAGCCAACCTGTTTTGCTGATTTATGCATTGCAAATTTCATATACGGTAAAAAATTACACCAGCACCATATCTTCTTGTGATGTCTGAAAAGTTGGTAATGGAAATACTAGACTAATACTTTCTCTTCTCTTATTGAATATAAGATGGTTGCCATGTATATACATACTTAAGTTCCATTCAAAAGTAGTCTAATATAAAATAGGGTAAAAACTGGAATCAAAATTAACTAATTAAAATAGAGTAGAAACTAGAAGTACCTGCATAATTTTTCCAGCTTTTAATTCTTTTAGTAAATAGTTATAAGTGTTATTTAATAATTTTGACGTTATTTATTTATTTTAAAACTCCAATCTTAAGGGCAATATAGTATTTTCTCACATAAAGGGTGGTTTTACCTCGTAGACTATTGAAATTTTATACTACAATAGAAAAATTATAGCAAATAGTCCTTTAATTGAATTTCAAGCTGTGATAGTTACAATTAAACCACCCTTTTGACTGTTATAATAGTAGACAACTTGTAATACTTAAAAATAGTGGTTTACAGGCTAGCTGGCTATTGAATTAGATTGCACAAGAAGACATGAAATTAAGAAAATATTTTATTTGTAATCAACTTACAACACATACCAATTAATTAGCACAATAGTGCACTGGCTTCTTAGTTCACAAGGAAACATGATTAATGTAATTTTTTTATCAAGCAATTTATTTTGTAGTACATAAAGTCAAAATTGGCAATAACATGAGAGGATATCATGCACTACAAGGGAACAAATGTATATAGACATTGTGATAATAATGAAATTGTCATTTACCTTCATCTACCATGTAAAAATGTGATATTACTTCTGTCCAGTAGAAAGTAGCAGCCAAATATGCAAACTGGTTGGTTTTCTTTTTTAGTTATTGAATTCATATTGCTTCGTTCGCGATAGTTTCTGTAGTTGCTATAGTTAGCGCTTGTCTATGGAATTAGCTTGACAGAAAATGCTTAAACATCTTTGTTTTGCAAAAATAGAACGTAAAATAAAGTCATATTACAAAAGAGGATCAAAATTAAGGTCGTGGGAAATTTTGGACCATAAATATAAAATAAAAAAAAAAGGATAAGGTTCGCCACAAAGCACAATTATGACCATAACATACTTATTTGGCACTTGACTAGCATAGCTCTGTGACTTGCCATGTGCCATGTATATTTTGATAAAGGAAAAATTGTAAAATAAGACCATTTAAGTAAGGGTATTTTGCAAAAGAGGACCAAAATTAAGTAGCAGCCAAAAAGAAACCAATCTAAAGAAGCAAAATTAAGGAGCAACAAAGAAGGTAACCACATAAAACTAAAACACTAAGCAACAAAAAATTGAGCAATAATCAATGACATGGGAATGCTATGAAATTTATCCAATTCATTCGAAACAATTTTTGATGTAAAATTGAATAAAAATTTATGATGCTAGAATGCTATAAAATTCGACATGTTTATCCAAAAATGATTAATGATGCTGCAAATTAATAAGGGAAACAGTCTCTTAGATGAAGATAACAACAATAATCCTGCAACACCTATCAAGCAACTGACCTTAGATGAGACAACAGCAATGATTATGCAGCATCAATCAAGCAAACTATAATTGGGGTAAAAATCATGGGAAGAGATTATGAAGACTAAATTGAGAAAGCTATCTTTACTTAAAATAATTTATTTTCTGTTGTATATAGACTCATGTACATTATTCTGTTGAATGTAAAAGAAATAGAGTTCAGTTCTTATATTTCTACATGGTACCAGAGCTTCAAAACTTGCAAGCCAAAAATGTCACTACTCAGTTCTTCTCCCATTCCAAAAATTGAACCAGATTTCAGTATTCAATCCTTCCACCAATGTTCAAGTTTAATCTCTATTAAACTGAACGCAATTAATTATCTACTATGGCATAATCAAATTACACCCTTAGTTTGCAGTCTAGGTGTCCTTCATCATCTTACAAGTGGAGAAAAACCTACTGAACAAGTTAAGAGTGTAGCAGAAGAAATTATTCCAAATCCTAATTATCAAAAATGGATCAGCAATGATGGACTCCTAACCTCATGGCTTCTAGGAACCATGAAGGAAGAAATGCTAAGCATTATCAATAGTGAATCAACCTTTGAAATCTGGACTTTCCTTTAAGAAAATTTGTTGCCAGTCACAGTCGAAAAGGCTCAAAACTTAAAGAATATGTTGATGACAATCAAGAAAGGCTCTCGGTCTCTTGAAGAGTACCCGAGAGACTTTAAATCATTATGTGACAATCTTGTTGCCATTAAGAGTCTAGTTTCAGACCATGACAAAGTGTTTCAATTTGCTTATGGCCTTGGACCAAGGTATGAAAATTTTCGTATTGCTGTGCTTACCAAACCACTTAATCCATCTTTCAGTCAGTGTTTACTAGCTCTCCAAGGACATGAGCAATCCCTTAATGCTAAAAAAGAGGAAGAGAAAATTTTTTTGGAGCATGCACAAGCTTATTTTGGGCAACGTAGCCGTGGTCGAAATGGACGTGATCGAAAAGGAAATTTTAACTCTCGAGGAAAGGTTTTGCCCCTTCTGGATGCTACAATGGACTAAATAAACAACAAGGTTATCAAAACAATGAAAATCCCCTCAAGAATAATATGAAGAATGAGCAACAGAACTTCAAAAATCAAAGTAGTGATGGTAAGGTCTCTTGCCAAATTTATAACCCAATCATAAAGCAATTGACAGTTGGTATAGATTTGATTATTCTTATCAATCAGAGGATATTCCACAATCTCTTGCTGCACGTGCCTTGAATGACTCGAAGGATGAATCTTTTGTTATAGACTCTGGAGTCATATCCCACATGACAAATAATGAAGGTAATCTTTCTCATGCAAAGCTTTATCAAGGAAATGATGGAATTTATGTTGGTGATGGAAATTGCATACCAATAACTCACATCGGAGATGCTTGTATTACTACTGATAATGGAGAATTACATTTGAAAGATGTGCTTCTATTCCCTGTTTTGAAGAAAAAATTGTTATCGGTTGGAAAATTTACTCCAGATAATCACTGCATTTTTTAATTTACTGCTTCTAGTTTCATTGTTAAGGATCAGAACCAAAAGATATTAGCAAGGGGCCATAAGAAGGGATAGCTTTACATGTTGAATGGACAAAATCAAGAAGCTTTGAGTGCAATAAAAAATGGAGGCTCTTCTTCTACTATTTGACATCAAAGACTTGGACAACCAAGTCTTGTCTTTATTAAAGATAAGATTCGTGTTACTCAATGAATGCCAAGAAATATTATTTGTACTAGTTGTCAAATGGGAAAGAGTTGCAAACTTCCATTCAAAAGTTCAAATAAAATTTCAGAATTTCCTCTTGACAAAATACATTGTGATCTTTGGGGTCCAGCACCAGTTACTTCAAATCAACAATTTCATTTCTATGCAATCTTTGTTGATGATTACTCTCGCTTTACATGGATTTATCCTTTAAAGAGAAAGTCTTGCTTTATGGATTGTTTTCCCAGGCTCCAAGTTATGATAGAAAATAAACTTGAGAGAAAGATTAAAATATTCCTATGTGATGCTGGAGGTGAATTTATTAGTCATCTTCATGCAAGAGGAATTAAACTTCAAATTTCATGTCCTGAGACGCCTGAGCAAAATGGCAGTGCTGAAAGAAAACATCGCCACATTGTAGAAATGGGGTTAACTATTATGTTTCATGCAAATATTCTGCTATCTTTGTGGGTTGAAATTTTTCTAACTATTGTATATTTAATAAATAGGTTGCCATCATCTACTTTGAGGAACGACACTCCCTATTATTAACCTTTCAAGAAGCATCCGAATTGTAGTGGCTTGTGGATGATTGGTTGCCAATACCTTTCATTGAGATATCAAGGTGGTAACACGTTTAAAGTAAAAACTTACTCCTGTGTTTTTGTAGGCTACAATCCAATTCACAAAGGCTACAGATGCTTGGATCAAAAAACTAGACGGGTTTACATTTCTCATCATGTGGTTTTTGATGAAAGCACATTTCCATTCAAGCCTTCACATGAAATCTCAATCTCTCCAACCTTGGAATTAAGTGAATTTCCCAATCTTGATGAGTGGTCAGCAGTTTCTGCAGAGAAAATGGAGCTATCTGATACATATCCCACCTCTAGCACTACAGATGAAGGTAATGAAAGTTCAAAAAGTTTTTTGTCTTGTTGTAACTCAAGTTCTTGTGGAGAGTTACATTAGATTTTTCAAGAGAATATTTCTGAAAATCATCAGATTTTTCCAAAAGATGTCTTTGAAATCCAGCACCTTGTTCAAGAACAACTTGACACTAGCAACCAACTATGCAATGAGGAAGTATCACCTATTTTGTCTGAGAATCCCTTCTCTTCTAAACATTCCAGCGATAATAGTGGCGTGTCATCTTTTGTAGCCTCATCTTGTCCCCTTCAATTACGAAGACCGCCATCTCATCTAAATGACTATGTTTCTTTCATTGCCTTATCAACATTGTGTTCTGAACCAAAAACTCTACAAAATGCTTTAAAGGATTCATGTTGGGTAAGAGCCGTGAGGGAAGAAATCCAAGCACTTCATTCAAATGAAACATGGGAACTTGTTCCACAACCTTCATCTGATCCCAATGTTGTCGGCTCAAAATGGGTATATCGAATCAAATATAAAGAAGATCGCACGGTTGAACGCTACAAGGCATGGTTAGCCACAAAGGGGTTTACACATGTTCTTGGAGTATGTTATGATGAGACTTTTAGTCCAGTGGTCAAACCAACAACCATTCATTTGGTAATTTCTCTTTCTCTCTCACATAATTAGAATATGAGGCAACTATATGTTAAAAATTCCTTCTTACATGGCCATTTGAAGGAAACAGTCTACATGGAGCAACCCCCTGGCTTTATAGATGCTTTTTTGTCTGATTATGTTTGTCGATTGAAAAAGTCTATATATGGTCTCAAACAAGCAGCTTGGTTTGATCGTCTATCTAGATTTTTACTTCATCTTGGTTTTCATTGCACTACTGCAGATTCATCGCTATTTATCCTTCGCACTAATGACATCATTCTGTTACTACTGGTATATGTTGATGATGTTCTGGTTGCAGGTAACAATGAAGTTTTTGTTGAAAATCTTCTTCAGCAACTTAGTGATGAATTTGCTGTAAAAGACCTTGGACCATTGTATTACTTCTTAGGAGTGGAGGTGATCAATTTTAATATTGGCATATTTCTTACTCAACAAAATATACAAATGATTTACTAGCCAAGGCAAAAATGTTGGAGTGTAAAACTTGGGTAACACCACAAGTTCTTCATGAGAAGTCTAACTCTTTAGATCATAGTCCTGTTGATCCTACTGTATTTCACATTATTGTTGGTGCTCTACAATACTTGACATTTACACGTCTTGACATACTCTATGCTGTAAATCGTGTATGCCAACATTTTAATAATCATACCTTGTCCAACTTAAAGGCAGTGAAGTGAATAATCCGCTATCTTAAAGGCACATGAAATTAGGGCCTTCGTTATATCTTAATAGCTCTCTCTCTCTCTATGGTTTTAGTGATGCTGACTGGGCCGATTGTTCTACAACAAGAAGAACTACTGGTTGTTGCATTTTTGTTGGTGAAAATTGCATCTATTGGTCCTCTAAAAAACAACCAACAGTTTCTCGTTCAAGCACTGAAGCTGAATATAGGTCAATGGCTTTTACTACAGCATAACTAACTTGGCTAAGCTATCTTTTTCGTGACATTGGGCTTTCTCTTCCTCAGCCTCCACAACTATTTTGTGACAATATCAATGCTCTTCATATGCTCATTCTAAGCATATTGAGATTGATTTCCATTTTGTTCGTGAAAAAGTGGCAATAGGGACTCTCACTACTTGGTACACTTCCACAAATTCTCAGTTGGCAGATGTTTTTACAAAGCCCCTATCTAAAAGTACTTTCTTCTTGCTCCACGCCAAGTTGGGTGTTCATTCACATTCCCCCTCCAGCTTGAGGAGGCTTAATAAGGGAAACAATCTCTCAAATGAAGATAACAACAATAATCTTGCAGCACCAATCAAGCAATTAACCTTAGATGAAGACAACTGCAATTATTCTGCAGCATCAGTCAAGCAAACTGCAACTGGGGCAAAAATCATGGGAAGATATTATGGAGACTAAATTGAGAAAGCTACCTTTACTTAAAATAATTTATTTTCTGTTGTATATAAACTCATGTGCATTATTCTGTTGAATGTAAGAAAAACAGAGTTCAGTTCTTATATTTCTACACAAATCAGGTGAAAATTGACAAATTTGCATCAAGTGAAAAATGATGATATTGCTCCATATTTAAGTTTTATGTATCATCTTTTTTGCTACACCTTAAGTTTGGTTATCATTTTTGCTACTCCTTAATTCCGATCCTATTTTGCAAAATGGTCTTACTTATAGTCCTATTTGTACAATTTTTTTTTATCAAAATACATGTGGCACATGACAAGGCATGAAACTGTACCATGCAAGAATATCCGGCATTGATTGTGCTTTCCTGTGAGTTGACTATTCTTTTTGACAAGCCTTATCCTTTTTTTGATTTTTGTATAGTTATGGTTTTAGTTTTGCCACAACCTTAATTTCAGTCTTCTTTTACAAAATGACTTTATTTTATTTTTGCAATGTTCCATTTAAGTTGTATATATTTATTGGTCATTTGTTGTTTGTAGTGATATTCACGCTTATAAATTTTTTAATGATATGAAAAAAAGACATTTATAGAGAATAGTTATGATAGGATGTGCTACAAAAGATACAATATAGAGTTAAAATAAAAATAAATGCTATATAAAGTTTATGCTATATGTGTATAAATAGTAATGTGTACTCCAATTTCGTGCATTCTTGTTAGAAATATAATAGCAAAATATTCAAAGAGATGTTGGCCTATGAACTTCATAGTATTCTTGATTTCAGTGAATTTTCTAACTCTAGTGTTTGAAATATACACACACCCGACACACATACACATATGTGTATATGTGTGTGTTTGTTCTCATTATGATAAGACATTCATATTCTTACTTGGATTTGTAAACTTTTAATTCCAAATTATTTAGACATAATTCTAACAAAAAAAGTCTTCTAATTAAGTAAAACCAAAAAACGAAGAAAATTTGTATTTGAATATAATCTGCAATGTTGGAAGAGAAACTGGATACTCTTGATATATACCCAATTTTTTCATCAAACACAAATATATGTATATATATATATATATCACTAAGAAAACATAAGTTAGTGACAAAATAGTAAGTGACAATATAAAAATTTTCAATAAATTTATAGAATCACCTTAATAATTTTTACAAATTAAATAATGACAATAATTAATAGAATTTAAATTATCACAATTGACACCTAGTGACACACCTATCGCAAAAACTTAGTAACAATACAAATCTTATCATAAATTATAGTGATAATTTTTATTTTTACTATATTGTCACCATGAGATGCCATTAATTATTGCTGGTGACAACTCTTTTAGACACTAGAAAGAAATATATCATTGCATCTCATAAAGAATTACATCAGTTAAATATGTAGGAAAATGGTCTTCCCACATAACCAATTCAGACATAGAAATAGAGGCCCTAGCTAAACTATGAGCCGGCTAATTTGCTAAACGACAGCTAGTAAACTTAGACAAAAGAGCCTTACAATCAGTTATCATTGAACCAAATTAAGAAACATGATCAATATTATTCAAAATAGCATGAACTACTACCAAAGCATCCAATTCAACCATAACCTTTTGAGAGATTTTTACTTCTAATCCAACTTAGGACCTCATGGAAGGAATAGTTTCTACTAAAGCGGGAGATACAATTCCCCAATGAGGAGTAACCATAGCTGCACAGCAGTTCCCCAATTCAATCCTTAATTAGAACACAACTCAAAGTAAACAGACTATATCCATAGTGTTTATTGCAGCATCCATGTTACATTTGAGCCATCCACTCGGAGGACAACACTAATGAGAACTAGCATTGGATTGTAGGTTGCAAGGATTAAGACATAACTAATGACATATCTATGGTGACAACTTAATAACAATAAAAATCTTATCACAAATTATAATAATAATTTTTACTGTTACTAGATTGTCACCATAGGGTGCTACTAATTGTCACTAAGTAACAACTTAAAATATTAGTTTTTGCTACTATTAATCTATATTGTGATAAACTAAAAATTATTGTCACCTAAAAGTATCACTAGTAACAAGATAATAGCTATTATCACTTAATACATATCATTAGTGGCAATATTAACTTTATTACTTATTATTTTATCACTAATATTATATATTTTTGTCATGTATATTAGCATATATTGCCTTTATGATCAATATAAGAAGAAAAAGCAAAATAAAACAATAAAAACAAAATATAAAACATGATGACGAGCCATTTTAGTTAATTGTTTGCACATTGTAAATTAAGTTACTGACACAACATAATCGTAGAAAGCAAATAAACTCCAATCGGAAACCAATGCATGGAAGTTCCACACGAAAATTTTTCGAGTGGAAAATCCCTCGAAAGTTACTCCAATAATAAGATGACGTATATGGAAAAATCCGTCTCTAATCCGCCTGAATTTATTTTGCAATGAGGCTTTTTTCAACGGACTTTTCACCGTCTGAATTCCGTTGAAAATTTCATATCCGGCTTTCGCGCCGAAAATGGCGATTTTTATTTCTTTTTGTCTGTGTAGTGAGAGGACTATATTTTTTATTTAATTATCACTCTGAACAGGATGAATAAAGTTCCAAGCCAATAAATTTACAATTCTAAATCTTAAAAGCCAAGTACCAATCATCATCACTCCAATACAGTGCAAACAATATCAGCGACAAAGTTCACAAGCACTCCAAACAATCCAACAATTCTAGTAACATTTTAGTACTTGCAACGGAATTTATGATCCAAGAATCCAAAAATCACAAAAAATGAGTTATGTGTAACAATCATATTCATAGTTTTCAGCACAACCTGACTTCCCCTTGTATATTCTGGCACCAATCTTCTTCTCTTTAATTTGGCATGAACTCCAGGCCATCTAATCCCAACATCCTATAATCCCTTCTTAAACTCACATCTGATCACGATAGAAAGGCCAGCGGTTATTAGTGCTTAAACTAACATTGTGAATCATGAGGAGACAGAAAATTTTCTGTTTATGAATTTGTGCTTATGATCACTAATTTAATATATAAAACCAAACTGAAAATGTGCTTATCCAGCGCTCACAAGTATTAAGCTGTTAGTTTATCACTAACAAAGAAATGCATGCAGCGAAAACCTATTAAATTCATTTGCAAAAAGCAAGACAGTAATTAAAAGCATATATAGGCAAAGTGATATCACCAGAAATTCTGATCCTGAGGGTACACACGAATTTGAAGGCCTTCGTTTCCCAGAAATTCCCATTGTTTTTCTTGCAATTTCTTTGCTGATTCTGCAGTTAATTCGGTGTAATGAACCTCAATCAATTCAAGAGTTAATATTTCTCCAATTCCAGGAGGGGTCTCCAGCAAATCTCCGCAACTTCTGATCTGAAGGTGCTGCAGTCCTGGGAAGTGGTAATTTTCTGCTCGCCAGAACTTAAACTGCTCATTCTCAGGATTTTCAGCTGGGGAAATTCCTCTTCTGTCGGTACCCATTCTTCTCCCATGAAAGCATCATTTCTTAGTTGGAGTACTTCTAGATTAGGCAAGGATCCCACCACTGTCATGTCTTTCCAATTAGGAAGTCTGCAACCTTTCAGATACAACTTTTTAAGCTGCTGCAGAAAGGCAAAGCTCTCAGAGAAGGGTTCAGGATTGACTACAGAAAAAGAGATAACCAGTGGCTCAAGTTGGCCAAGACGGAAAAGTTTGTTGAGGTCAAAATTCTGCCACTTTTGGCTTTTGTGATGGTAAGAAACTTTCAATTTCTGAAGGATTGGAATCATTTGAATGAGCTCGTTGGTGAACTTGAACTCCATTAATTTTGAGAGTGTTTGTAGGTTTGATGGGATAGCAAGAGGAAAGGTTGGTGGCAACTCGAGGATGGCAACCATAATATGCCTTAGATGAGGTAGTAATGAGATGTCAAATCCTTCAATAAAAGCTGCCGATGAAATAACAATGAATGTTTGAAGATTCTGAAGTTTGGATATGGATTGAAGAATAACAAGGTGGACTTCTACATGTCCTCTGATAGCAAGGTACCTTAAATGGAACAGTTCCAAAATTATATTAGGAGATGAGTAGTGTATTATGTCTGGTGAGTCCAATGCTCTCAATAATTTAAGGCATGATGGAAATGAGTAAAATCCCTAGCGCAATAATGAGAAGATTAGATTGATCACGTAAGCTGAATTCTTTAGCCTCTTCTATGAATCGTGAGTCACCAGGATGAATATAGAGGTGGTATACATTTCTCATGGCTTTTGGGTCTAGGCAATTTTTTCCATCCAGGACATTAAGAAAAATCTCTTGACATGCTCTTTCCATGCACAAGTCTCGTAAAACATCATCCATGCTGTAATATTTGAGTTTGCCATTGGACCTACTCTTAGTGACCAAAACAAGACTTATGCTGACAAGATCCTCCAAATACTCCTTAGCTACTTCTTCTAAACTTTTAGATTCAATTGGATTAGGAATGTCTAAGCAATCCATAACTTGATCAGTTTGGAGATATGAATTTCAGAATCTTCTAGAAAGCCTCCTATATGTAGTTGGTATGGTTTTAAATGATGAGGCAAGTAATTATAACGCAAAGAGAGTATCTTTATGAAGTGCTTGTCATTTTCAATAGCAGTTGAATTTACATTTCTTGCAACATTTTCCATTCATATATATTGTCCTTTTGACCTTAGCAAGGAGTACCCAGCAACCACAACAATTGCAACTGGAAGTCCTCGACAACTATTTGCAATTGGCTTTCTAATATCCTCCAATTTTGGGCTTTCTAATATCCTCCAATTCTGGGGGCAAAACACTTTCGTACAAAATAGATTCCAAGTTTGATCATCATTTAGGAATTGCATCTAATGAAGAAAGCCCAAACCGTGTGATATTCTAGTTGTTAATATAATTTGATTTTCATTTGAGTCATTTGGAAATATTCTCTTTACATTATCCCATACTTTTGTATCCCAAATATCATTCATTATGATAAGATACTTCATTCTTTTCAAATGTTTGTATATATGTTCTGCTAATACATGATTTTCCTCCTCTTTAGTTAATTCCTTGCACATATTCATGGAATCTAGAATATCTAGAAGAGCTTTTGCAAATAATAATCTTAAGACACAAAAACCCAAGCACAGCAATAAAAATGATACACTAAATGTGCATCTCAAATATATTTCTAGCAAAAGTAGACTTAATGTTACCCTCATCTTTACAATCAAAATGACCTCAAGTTTGAATGATTCTACACAAAGCTATTATTTTATTGTTGTCAGGCATTAATCAAATCCCATCATCATATTTCTACTACTTTGTGCTTGTTTTGATGCTCTAGCTCTCTGCAGAATAAATATTGTTGAGTTGCAAATTAAATATTCAGTTTTGTGGCTTTTCTTGATCCTCATCACCTCTTCCACAATGGGAACAACTTCTTTCTCCACCCTCTCCAAGTCTTGAAGTCCCCGAGGCTTTGCCTTCTAGAAAATAGAAATCAAGAACCGATCAAAAACCCTCTTAGTTGCATTGAGTACTTTTAACTTTTGGAGGATCCTGATCAATTGATTCAGTGATATCTTGTGTTTAATATGTTGCATCTTTGATTTAGCTTTTGAGAATATCAGTTGTGCTGCCTTCATCTTTTGGTGAATAATCTTCGAGTAATGCTTGCAAATGGCTGAACTTTTCTCTGAGAGATGCAACTTGTTCTCTGTCAAGAAGAAAGTTAATTTTTTTGATACCAATCATGATGGATGATGTCCTCAATTAATTGCACATACAAGTGAAAGAAGAGTAGCATAATAAGCCATAGATGATCTTCTTCCACATAAAATGCAGAGAGAAACAAATGATATTACAGCATATATAGCATATGTTAGAAGGGTCTTAACTCGTAACATTAGAAACTACTGTTGTTTGTTAAGTGTTGTAATAATAGGTGTTGAAGGTTGATTCAACAATAGTCAAATAATGACTTGTAATTACTGCAAATGTTTTGCTCGTTAATTTTCTAGTTAGTGTAGTTATGCAAGTTATGTTTTCCTTAAATTTATGTGTTTTGGAGGGTTGGATAAGTCTGTACGTAGTGCCAGGAACATCTGATGATAGTTGAGAAAGTTTAGCCATTTCAGTTTTCTTATAAGCCTATATATAGGCACAATCAATTTCAGAATAAAGGTGCAACATATAGCTAAAAACTTCTCTGCATGCTTGAGTTTATTTCTTTGTTCTCTATTCATATTACTCTACTGTTCTAATTCCCAACATTTGTGAAATCCAAGCCAGTATTTGACAAGTCTTTTCAAAAGTTTCCATGGCTTCAAACGGGAATTCACTAAATGTTGCCCAACCTGTCATCCCCATTTTTAAAGGAGAGAGTTGTGAATTTTGGAGCATCAAAATGAAGACTCTATTTAAGTCTCAAGAACTATGGGACTTAGTAGAGAATGGATTTACTGATCTAGATGAAGAAAATCGCTTATGGGAAAATCGAAGGAAGGACTCTAAGGCACTATTCTTCATTCAACAAGCAGTTCATGAGATTATTTTCTCCATAATCGCTGCATCTATCACTTCCAAGCAAGCATGAACAATTTTGCAAACTGAGTTTCAAGGCTCATCAATGGTGATAGCCGTGAAACTTCAAATTCTACGGCTTGAGTTTGGAAGTTTGTTTATGAAAAGCAATGAATTAGTGCAAGACTTGTTGTCTAGTGTGATGACCATTATTAGTCAAATGAGGTACCAAATATCTAATCAAACTATTGTTGCCAAAGTTTTAAGGAGTTTTACTCCTAAGTTTGATCACGTGGTGGTAGCAATTGAGGAATTGAAAGATATGTCAGTCTTTTCATTTGATGAATTGTTAGGTTCTTTGCAAGCTCATGAGGTAAGGATAAACAGGTCATGGGGAAAGGTCATGGTCGAGATATGAAGAGAAAGCATTTCAAGTGAATGGGGAGGCATCCAATTCAAGTGAATCTGACAAGGGAGTAGGAAAAGGATGAGGTAGAGGTGCATTTCGTGGGAAAGGTCATGGTCGAGATATAGGTTGAGGTAAAGGTTCAGGTTCTAAACAACATTATACCAATAATAAGCAACAATGCTACAAGAGTGGCACTGGCATCCAATGTTATAATTGCAAAAGTATAGGCATGTGAAAGCTTATTGCTAGTACAAGGAAAAACAAGTGAATTATGCATAGGCAAATGATGAAGAAAGTAATTAAGTTATTCATGGCCCATTATGATACTAATGAAGTTTCAAGTGATGTGTGGTTCGTAGATAGTGGCTGCTCAAGTCATATGTCGGGCATGAAGGCTATATTCAAAGAGCTTGATAAGATTCAAAAGATGGAAGTCAGGCTTGGTGATAATAAAGATATTCAAGTTGAAGGAAGAGGCATAGTAGCAATCAAAACTAACCATGGTAAAGTAAAGTGTTTGCATGATGTTCAATGTGTTCCAAGTTTGGCATATAATCTACTGAGTGTGGGGCAACTAAAGGCTAGTGGATATTAAGTTTTATTTGATGATGGAGCATGTGTTACAAAAGATAAAAAATTAGGCCAAACAATGGTTAATGTTCACATGACCAAAAGAAAAATGCTTCCACTAGAAGTCTCAAATGTGGAAAATTTTGCTATGGTAACTGGTTCACAAAATAACTCCAATTTTTGGCGCTTACGGTACGGGCATCTCAATGTCAGGGGGCTAAAATTGCTATAATAAAAAGGTATGGTTATCTGATTGCTGAAAATCAACTCTCTTGATTTATGTGAGGGGTGTATTTATAGGAAACAAGCTAAAAATCCATTTCCTATTGGAAAGGCTTGGAGAGTTTTTACTTGTCTTGAATTAATTCATAAAGATTTGTGACGGGTGTTGAATCCAACAAAAATAAATTCCTACTCTTAAAATATGATTTGCAATAAGTGGTGAGTAAGGTCGTATTCAATAAAGATTGGTAAATTTTATTTCTTTCAAACTTATAAATAAAATAGAAAAGAAGTGGGATTTTTATGAAACGAAAAACTTAGAATTTTAAAAGTAAAATAAATCAAATAAGAAATCAATGAGAATGAAGTCTAGCCTAAGATAAAATTTTAGTTTGGTTCTCAGATTTGACCATTGATGCAAAGATAAATTTCTCATTCTTGAATAAATTGGCTATAGTTATTCTAGACGCTCTAATAACCAATCTCTCCTTACTATTTCGATGACTGAGAGAAGCTCATTAGTTATTTCACTTTTTAGTAAACAACCTTAAAAAAATGCTTCTAGGATTTAATTTACCAAAAGCATTATAAACTAGAAAGACCCAACACTAGCCAACAAACACACACAAACGGAGTTTATTTAGATTAGATTATTTATCCACATAACATAAATTATGTATATCCCTACACATAACTATGTTATTTGCCACAAGTATTAGAATAATTAAACAATTAAGGATTTAATATTCTAATTGACAAAATAAATATTCTGAGCTATCAACTTTTGGGCCCTAAATTCAATAAACTTGAATATTTGTAATAAAAACAGAAGATAAATAAATACTCAAGAAATAAGAAATATGAATCAAATTATTTAGATCTCACAAATATTGAAAATCCCAAACTTTGATAATCCCTTAGGCTAGAACAAGAGTTTAGCAATCCATGCTTGAGAGAAAAACGCAAGAAAATTGAAATATGCTAAATGAAAGATATGAAAAAGCTTCCTACGAAAGATTCCTAGTTCCCTATAAATAGCCCACTACTTCTAATGTAATCGGGAAACTAATTAAGAATCCTACCATAATAGGGAAACTTTAATTCTCCTAATTAATGAAATGTAAATTGAAATATTCCAAAAATATACAATGGCCAAAGGAGGTTGAATGTTTCCTAGTTAAATTTGCATAGAGTCTTGGGAAGCAAGACATTTTTGGACTCGAATTATTTCTTTCTTCCACTCCTCATCTCCTTGAGAATGCAATTTTTGCTCCAAGCATGTCAAATACTCGATTTTCAATTGTATTTAGTTCGACACTTCAATTTGCTCCACAAAATATAAAATGAAAATTAAAATCCAATAATTAAGCATTTTTACTATTAATCGTAAGGGGAATTTATACGAATTATATGACAAATATGCAACTTGACAATTTGTGTGGTCCAATGAACACCAAGTCATTTAGAGAGTGCTGTTACTTCTTGCTCTTTACAGATGATTTTAATTGCATGAGCTGGGTGTATTTCTTGAAATACAAATCAAAAACTTTTGAGAATTTTAGGAAATTCAAGATGTTGGTAGAAAAGCAAAGCAGATATTGCATAAAAACTCTTTGTATGGATAGACGTGGTAAGTTTTTGTCTAATGAATTTAACCTTTTTTGTGAAGAACATGGAATTCATAGAGAACTAACAACACCTTACACACTGGAACAAAATGGTGTAGCTAAATGCAAGAATAGTACCAGTGTAGAAATGGCAAGGGGTTTATTACAAGGAAAGGGTCTTCCAAATTAATATTGGGTAGAAGCAATTGCTACTTTAGTGTATTTGCTGAATAATTCTCCTACAAAGGTTGTTTTGAGTCAAACACCATATGAAGCTTGGAGAGGTACAAAGCCTTCAGTAAGCCACTTAAGCATTTTTGAATGTATTGCTTACACTTTGCTTAATCCACAAAACCATCAAAAACTAGATGAAAAATCAAAAAAATGCATTTTCATTGGTTGTCTTGAATCCAAAGCATATAAGCTATATAACCCTCTTAGTGGCAAAGTAATTGATAGCAGAAATCTGATGTTTGATGAAGAAGAAGGCTAGAATTAGAGTAGGAGTAGTGAGGGAACTCAACCTGAAGCTTCATTGGTCGAAGTAGCAAAAGTAGCAAATCCTACATGAGCAAATTCAACATATTCCTCTTCCTCAACTTCAAACAATGGCAACCCAACAAGTTCACTACGTTCAAGTTTAAAAGATAGCAACTCATCTTCTTCAAATTGGTCATCCAATGAGACATCTCCAAGGAAATTTAGATCTTTTCAAGAGATCTATGAATCTTGTGCATTTTTTTTATTTGTTTCAAATCCTAAAATTTATGAAGAGCAGAAGAAATGAACGAATGGCAACAAGCAATGAAGGAGGAACTCATGGCAATTCAAAGAAATGAAATGTGGGAGTTGACAGACTTGCCCAAAGGAAATAAATGTTATTGGCTTGAAGTGGATAGTCAAAACAAAGTACCATACAGATGGAAGTGTGAAAAAGCACAAGGCATCAATTTTGAAGAAACATTTTCTCCTGTTGCTTAATTTGAAATGGTTAGAACACTTAAGACCTTGCCTACCCAATTAAGTGGCTTTATCAACTTGATGTCAAATCTACATTTTTGAATGATAAATTGGAAGAGGAGGTTTATGTTGCTCAACGTGATGGCTTTGTGATCAATGGTAAAGAAGAAAAGGTGTACAAGTCAAAGAAGGCATTCTACAAGCTAAAGCAAGCACCATGGGCATAGTATAGTAAGATCAACTCATTTTCTACTTGATGGGTTTGACAGGAGTAAAAATGAGCCTACTCTTTACTTCGGAAAGCGAGGTAACAATGATTTTCTTGTTGTATGCCTCTATGTTGATGACATAATATATATGGGCTCATCTCCCTCTATTGTAGCTGAATTTAAATCTAGCATGATGAGTAGATTTGAGATGATAGATTTAGGTATGCTACATTACTTTCTTGGACTTGAAGTGAAGCAAAGTGAAGATGGAGTATTTGTTTCGCAAAAGAGATATGCATCATCTCTGCTCAAAAGGTTTGGCATTGTCAATTGCAAATTTTCTGCTACACCCATGAATGTAAATGAAAAATTGCAACTTGAAGATGGTATTGAGCAAGCTAATGTAACAAGTTTCAGAAGCTTAGTTGGAGGTTTGATTGATTTATTTGACTCATGCGCAGCCAGACATTTCATTCTCTATTGGTGTTGGTTCAAGATTTATGAGTAATCCTTCAAAGCATTATTTTGAAGCTGCAAAAAGAATTTTGTGTTATATTGTTGGAACTATAGATTACGGCATTTTGTATTCTCATGTGTCAGATTTCAAACTGTATGGGTTTACTGATAGTGATTGGGTAGGCTCCTTGGACGAGAAGAAAAGCACTTCTAGCCATGTTTTCAGTCTTGGATCAGGTGTAATTGCTTGGAGTTTGAAGAAACAAGCTACAACAGCATATTGTCGTCTTCAAAGGCAAAGTATGTAGTTGCTACTTCTTCAGCTTGCCAATGCATATGGTTTCAAGAGTACTTGCTGATCTTCACCAAAAGCAAGCAAAAGGAACTGAATTTTTTTGTGATAACAAGTCCGCAATTGCAGTGACTAAAAACTATTCATTTCATGGAAGAACAGAGCACATAGACATACGCTTCCAATTTATTCGTGAGCTAGTAGCAAAAGGGGGGATTATATTGAAGTTTTGTAGTGCAGATGAACAAGTTGTAGATATACTCACAAAGGCACTTCCAACTCAAAAACATATCTACTTCAGATCATTACTTGGTATTTGCAATTTTGAATCAAGGGGGAGTGTTGAAGGTTGATTTAACAATTAGTCAAATAATGACTTGTAAGTACTGCAAATGTTTTGCGCCTTAATTTTCCAGTTAGTACAGTTAGTGCAGATTAAGTTTTCCTTAAGTTTCTGTATTTTAGTTGATTGGATAAGTCTGTAAGTAGTAGCAGGAATATTTGATGTTAGTTGAGAAAGCTTAACCATTTCAGTTTTCTTGTAAGCTTATATATAGGCACAATCAGTTTCAGAATAAAGGTACAACATATGGCTCAAAAATTCCTGCATACTTGAGTTTATTTCTTTGCTCTCTATTCATATTACTCTTCTATTCTAATTCCCAATAATAGGTGACTCTTAATTATTAGTAGTACATGCTGACTATTAATCGGACTGCGCGGGGAGATGCGAATTTAGTGTAAGAAAATCTTTTTCTACTCAACTTGTAATATAGAATTTAGCGTAATAGCGTGGCTTTTCAGAGTTAATTCAGAAGAACACATAATTAGTGTAATTTTTTTTATACATGAATTAGGTACAGCAGGCCCATCTTTGGATTTCAAATAAGAAAAGAGATGTACCTAGCCGTATACTTAATTTTCTATGAAATTCCAGTTTACTCAATTGTAACAATTTTCTTTGGCATTGTGCTGTATTATGTAGTATTTGCTTGTTATATACATATTTGTTCATTTATTTCAAATCTGAACTTCTTTAGAGGTCTTGTCCGGTTGTTTTTTGTCACCGATTCTGATTTCTTCTCCAACCTTGACAGCCGGCCTGCTTTGGTAATTTATGCATTGCAAATTTCATATACACTAAAAAATTAGACCAGCCGTATCTTTCTGTGGAGTCTGAAAAGTCAGTAACGGAAATACTTAGACTAATATTTTCAGTTCTCCTATTGGGCTTTAAGATGACTGCCATGTATATGTCTTGATATATAAGTTCCATTCTGTATAGTTGAATCTAAAAATGAATTACGCCATGTACTCAAGATGGCTTAGCAAAAGAATCCACTTTCATATGTTGAGACCAAAAAGAACTGAAAACGGGCTATTTTCTGCCAAGCGTTTAGAATATCTGCTCAAGAGGATAATGTTTAGTGTGCATGCCGTTCATCATTTAGCATACCTTAGAGGGAGAGGTACCTTAGATGAAGTAGTTCCAAAATTTCATAAGCAAATGCCCAAAAAGTTTTTTCTGGCATATCCAATACTCTCAATAGCTTAGAGGTAGATGCAAATGATAAAATAGTTCCTAACATTGCCAAAACAAATATTAGGACGAATGTGTATGAACCACATTCCTTTGCTTCTGTGAGTTGTGAGTCAGCAGATGAGCACAGGAGACGCTGTGCATTCCTTATGGTTCAGAGCATAAGTAATTTTTTACCAAGCAATCTGTGATTCAGAATAGAAATTGGAAACAAAAGCAACAACAGGACAAAATGAGAGGACATCACTGCAAGGAATATGCATAAGGAACCAATTAAGTGATATATTGAAATTGTCATTAACTGCATACATCATGTAAAAATTCTATCACGAAAAGGTGCAAATATTAGTATTACCTGTGTCCAATAAAAATTAGCAGTGGAAATAAACAATTGTCTTTTGTCCAAAGCTAATTGGTTGGTCTTGTCCAAATGTAAGACATCAAAGCAACTCACTTTAATAGTCCAAACAATTGTAAATTAAGTTATTAACACAACATCGTCGTATAAATCAAATCAATCAAATCAAAACTACTATATCATCGGTCTGATTAGTGAAAGCAAAGGCACTCGGTTTCCACCAATTAAAATCTTATTGCTTTTAGTATCCGGATTCTTCACTCGCATATCAATGGTTTGCGTACCCAACTTCTTGTAGCTTCTCCAGGCTTTTTCAAGCTTTAACAGCCCCTTAAAAATTTGGGATAGCAAACATTTTGGTTAGACTTGAACAAGTAAAAGCAAGGCTATCACAAGGAAAAAAAATGCATAGGAGAGAGGCAACCCAAAAAGAGTAACCCAAAAGGTAAGCATGTGGTGATAATTTATAATAACATTAATTTTATGCATATCCAAAGAATATCCATGGAGTAGCAAGCATAAATACAACTTGATTTTAGAAGAGTCATGCATCATACCCTTTTTTTTCTTTTAATTAACACGGGAAAGGTTGAGACCTAACGACACAGGAAAGGTTGCAACCTGCAAGTCGCATATCAAGATTGAATTCCAAATCAGAAAACAATAAGAGGAAAATTCAAAAGAATAGGCCATTTAAAAGCGCAAACTGTGTCTTCAAAGAGCAAAAATAATAGAGTTCGTTCCTTAACCCAATTGGGATAACAACTCAGGCAATAAGGATTTCACGACCTCAATACTTGTCATGAAAAGGCACAATTCGACCAAGTCAAACATGCCTTCAATCCAAGCATACGCATAAGTCAAGTCGTAATCTTAACCTCTAAAGGAGGTGTGATGTTTGCAGGATTAGATCGCAGAATGCACAAAGTAATACATATAAATCACACATCGAATAAAAGTAGTGCTAGTTACAAAATGGATTCCATTAACATCACATATTTACAACATCGTTTGCAAAAGAAAGAGATTAAACCATTTGATATCTGCAAAGGATAGCTAACTCAAAAGTGACAAGTCCTAACAAAAAGCTAAACAAGGAAAATCCCAACTAAGTCTTGGGATCAGGAAGCAAAATAAAAGCAAATTCTTCTTTCTTAAAGCTAGGCAGTTGCACAGCAAGGTAATCTTACAGCTTTTCATCCTTACACAAATCCAACTGGTTGAGGTCAAAACCTTCTGAGCCTTTGCCTTCCCAAACACAGCCACACCATCTTGAGCAGTTCAGCTCAACACAACATCCTCAAATACAATATAATTAATGAAGTCACCCACAGCTTCATGACAAATCCCTTTAAGTTGATCTTGAAATTCACTCGATTTCTAATAGTCACAATAACCCTTCTTTCAACCCACTTCAAATTGCTTAAGCTTTTCCTGTTCTAGAGTGTTTTTCATGGAAGCTAGATCATTATGCGCGGATTCAAGTTTTGACTTCAAAGACTCTATCTCCTTCTGTTGTTCAGAAATCAAATTCTCTCTCTCTCTAAGAATGAGATTCTGGGAGTCCAAAGATTCAGTTACAAACTTCAACTTGGATTGCGTTTTATACACTGCACTTTTCTGGCCCTTAACCATCAAGAAAGATCCAAGGATATCCAATCCCTATGGTCAAAAGGGTATGCAGCTCTAATTGATTGCATCTTGGTTCGGGTTCGTGCATAAGGTTAGAATGTAATTGGAACTATTTGCACTTTCCTGCAAACTTGATGGAGTCATGGACCATGGTGGGCCAAAAGGATCCTTGTCTCAAAATCTTTTATGCCAAAGATCTTCCTCCTAAATGATTTCCACAACTTCCCTCATGCATCTCTTTTATCACATATTTAGTCTGTTGTTTACCTAAACACCTCAATAGTGGCCTAGCTATCAACTTTCGATATAGTTCCTCATCTTGTATTATGAATCAAAGTGTCCTTCTTCTGATTTTTTTGGCTTCCATCCTATCTTTAGGTACTGTCCTGTTTAAAAGATAGCCTATTATTTTTGCCTTCCACTTATCTTGTTGTTCTACTATCACGACCTATTCACATAACTTGATATTTTTGATGTGATTTTCAATTTTTAAGCTATTGGACATTAATATAATAACTTTTCTAAAATCGATCCCAAAGATCATGTTGGCAAATTTTGACAACGCATCAACTTTTTGATTCTTGCATCTCAGTATTTGACATAGCTCTAGCTTATGAAATTTTGAGATTAACTGTCTTACAATAGCTAGGTATTTTTTCATGGTTCATTATTTGGCTCCATATATCCCTATCACTTGAAGTGCCACCAATTGAGTCGGTATACACAATTAAGTACTAGATCTTTCTTTCCAATGCCATCTTTAGACCTACTATCAGTGTTTCATATTTTGCCTCATTGTTAGTGATTTGAAAGTTCAATTTGAGTGTGATTCTATGTTGACCCCTCCTGGTCCTCTAAATCAGATTCTAACTCCTTCTCTTTTTGACATTAAGGATCCATCTATATGTAACATCCATATTTTGGGTGGTGCAATTTACGCCACTGTCACTTTTTTACTTTCGGATTCAATCATAAAGTTTGCCAAAACTTGAGCTTTGATGGTCATTGGAGTGATGAACTCAACGTAAAACTTGCTTATCTTACCTACCTATTTTACCATCCTTCCCAAGGTTTCAAGTTTTCCCAAAATTTCTTTCAACTTACTATATGTTATGACTTTAATTATATGTGATTAAAAGTAAGGTTGAAGCTTTCTTGTTGTCATTACCAAAGCGAGAGCCAATTTTTCAATGCTTATTTAATTCTTTTCAGCCTCTTGCAATATTCTGCTAATGTAATAAACTGGTCGATGCTCTTTTTCTTCTACTCTGACCAACAATGAACTTATAGCCACTTCTTAGGTCACTAGATTCAACCATAGTGATTCTCCATGATAACAAAGTAGGTGTTGCCAATTATTTCTTCAATTCTTGGAAGGTTATATCACACTCCTTTGTCCATTTGAAGTTTCTAACATTTCTTAAGATTTTGAAGAATAAGAAAGCTCTATTAGTTGACATGGATATGAAGTGATTAAATGAAGCTATCAGTCCTATTAGCTATTGTACCTCTCTAATTGTCTTTGGGGATGGCATCTCCAATATGGCACTAATTTTCTTGAGGTTTGCTTCAATTCCTCTTTGAGTTACCATGTAACCTAAGAAATTTCCTCTTTTTACTCTAAAGGTACACTTTGCGGATTTAATTTCAATTTGTAACTCCTTATGATCTCAAAAGCTTCATCCTAATGTTCTAGATGGTTTTTTTTCTTTTAAGCTCTTTACTAGCATGTCATCAACATATACTTCCATATTGTTTCCTATATGGTTCCTAAACATCTTGTTCACCAATTGTTAGTACGTTGCCTTTGCATTTTTAAGGCTAAAAGGCATTACTTTGTAACAATATACTATATTTTCCACCACAAATGCCATTTTATCCATATCATGTTCTGTCATGAAAATAAGGTGGTAACCTTGGTAAGCATCCATCATGTTCAACATTGCTGCTTCAGAGATCAAGTCCACCAAAAGATCTATTCCCGGTAGAGGGTCTAAGTCTTTGGGACATGCCTTGTTAAGGTCCGTAAAGTTTATACACATTTGCTATTTTTCTTGCGATTTTGGTACAATGACCACATTCGACAACCATTTTGAATATTGGACCTCCACTATTTATCCTGCTACGAGAAGTTTGTTCACCTCTTTTTCAATAATTCTATTTTTCTCAGCTCCAAAACTTCTCTTGTTCTGCCTTATGGGTTTTGCATCTGTATCGACGTTGAGAGAATGAACTATATATAACCTTTAGGTCAATTTCGTTGAATTCTATCGAGCTCCATGCAAAGACATCAAAATTCTTTCTCAGAAACTCTATAGTCAATGCTTCCATTTGTTTATTCATTAGGGTTCCTATCTGTGTCATCTTTTCAAGGTTTCTAAGTATAAGTTTAGTGCTTTTGAATTCGTACGATTCCACCCTACTATTTTCCTTGCGCTTTTTCGAGGGTTTATTATTTAGCATCTTGCTCAATTTTTCTATTTTCATGTTGGCCATCTTTTTCATGGGATGCTCTCTAATGAATTCTTGTGTTGATATGTTGTAACACATTTAAGCTATCTTCTGATCACACCTCATTTACCCAATTTTAGCTGGAGTAGGGAACTTTATTTTGAGATGATAGGTTGATACCACAGCATAAAATTGATTTAACCCATGTTGTCCTAAAATGACATTATAGGCAAATGGGGTGTCTACCACCAAATACTTGAGCATGACTGTTCTCCACATAGGTTCTTCTCCCATTAAAGTAGATAGGTCAATAGTGCTTATCAACACAACCTCAGAACCTTCGAAATCTCTCAAATGAGTATGCATAGGTTGTATGGTTGCTACAGCCAATCCCATCTTACGCAAGGTGTTAAGAAAGATTATGCTCGCTAAGCTCTCATTATCTACTAAAACTTTTTGCACTACATAATTGGCTATATCTAGGGTTACAACTTTTAGGTCATCTTGCAATGTGCTCACATTATGGAGATCGGCATTATCGAAGGTGATTTTGCTCAAGCTCTCTTCAATTTGTAGTATATGAGGTCACATATTCTTAGCATATTTTTTCTTTGCATTTCTCAAATCCCTACCAAGTGGGTTTTCTCGAGATCATATTGATTACTCCTTTTTTGGGTGCATTCTCTCCATGATTTTCTAAACTCTATCTATTCTCTTTCATGAACATCCTTATGTGACCTGTCGGGTGTTTTTGTTCATTATTCGACCTTTAATCAACTTTCTTATTCATCAAACTATCGACCCTTCTATCTATGAATTCACTCAAGTATTTTTGTTGTATGAGTCTTTCAATTTCATCTTTGAGGTATGTGCATTCTTCTGTTATGGCCTTTATCCCTATGGAATATGCAATATTTGTTGGAGTTTCTTTTGTTCGAGGTGTCCTATTGTTTCTTTAGCCAATGTAGCATATTGCTTAGTGTGATGGCTAGCATTGCTTGGGCTCTAGGTACTCTTAATGGAGTGTATTGGTAGAATTTGGGTCTAGGAGGAGATTTTTGACGATCTTTTTCAAATCTTGATCCCTTATGATTCTTTTGATCTTCTTGGCCCTGCTTCTTACATTTAGTCATATTTTTTTTACCACTCTTCATCTTTCATTATATTCATCTTTTCTTCTTGCACATACTCTTGAGCCATCTCCATAAGTTTCTCTAAGTCTCTTGGTGCCAATCTTGCCAAAGCCAAGGCGAAAGTTCTCTTCTTCAATCTATGGATGAGAATGCTAGTCACCATCTCAATGTTTAGATATTGTACTTATAGAGTTTCATTATTAAATCAGTTCGTGAAAGTCTAAAGTGACTCTTCTTCTCCTTACCTTATAGTAAACAAATAAGTGGTCGATCATTTAGCCTTCTTTTGGCTAGCAAAGTGGTATAAAAACTTTTGATATAATTGATTATACGATACAATTATTTTAGGTAGTAAGGCTGTGAACTATTCTTAAACTTTTCCATACAGAGTAGTGACGAAAACCTAACAATTGAGGGCATCCTACAGTCCATAAAGCTGCATTATATGCTCAAAAGTAATTAGATGTTCGGTTTGAATTTCTATCATACTTTGGTAGGTTGGGAACTTTGAAGCTGTGTGGTACAATTTTTGCAAGTCTATCCATGCAAAAAGGTGATCCCCTCTTTTGCAGATTAGGGCCTTGTGCAGCTCACTTTCTTGTTTCTTCCCACTTTCTAGTAAGCTATTCTGATTCCACTCTTTGATTACTTTACTCAATATCTTTTTCTAGAGTCAACTATTTTAAAGACCTACCATTTTTCTCGTCTCGTGATCCTTTGTGGTTTTACTTTGGACTTCTTTTTGGTGAACTTGCTTAGGTTTTATCTCACAGTGATACCCCACGATTCGCTTTTTGAACACCTATGTCCAACTCTATATCTTCTTGGAACAACCTTCTTTGTAGAAGTCTTAATATCTCCTCCTATTTCAAGGTCAACTTCTGTGCTAAGGATTCAACCATCAATCGTGATTGTGTCTTCCATTAATTGGTAGACCTTTGATGTTGGTGTGCCTTCTGTCGCATTTTCCATGTTCCCTGGATTTGCTGTGCATGTAGTATGTTGTGTCTTAAGATAAGATACCAAAATATTTTCATCTAAATTCTCATATCCTTGTTTGTTTTTGAGTTGTGTCATCTTGTTATGTCTCACTTCCTAATTCTGGTTCCTATAGATGATGCCAACTGATGAAGTAATGAATAAAATCAATAATTTACTTATAAAATAGGTTCCAGATCATAGAAGGAAAACAAGATTTCTTTAACCACAATTGAGGTTGTTACATAATGAACTACACCTCATGTTTAACATCTAGTTCCTTTGCTTAGTTTTTTTCAAAAGTCCCCTTATAAGTGAGACAACATAGGTATTTATAGGGAAGAGTATTATACTGTCAATGCAAGGACTTGTTCAACTAACTTGGATATAGCCATGTGTCTTGAGATTAACGGTTCTTGTTAAGATTGTACATTGGTCCTTGGGTACTACATTGTTTTCTTTGATGATGATACATGTCATCCCAATCAACATCTTAGGTGCAATGGTACAATAAGGTCACCAGTTATGTCAAGTCACTAATCTTCTATGCCAAAGTGGATTTTACACTTTTTAAGTGAGGATCTTTTTATTCATCATTATCAAGTAGCGCCAGACTATCTAAAGCATTAGCAGCAAGATATAGAGCAATTTCAACAATTATAGTAAAAACTATTAAATTAATCATTTGAAAGAAAAAACAAGGCATTAAAGCATATATAGCAAACTGCAAATCACCTAATATTTTAATAGTCCTCAACAAAATGTGAACTTGAAGGAGAGATGTGAACTTGAAGGCAATTGTTTCCCAGGTCCTATTGGTGTTTTTTTTTTTTTTTGAATTTTTTGTGCTAATTTGCAGTAATGCACCTTAATGAACTCAAGACTTGGAATATCTCAAATTTCAATAGAGATCTCCTCCAATTCAGAGCAATATATGATTTCAAGGTGTTTAAGTTTCCCAAACTAGTATTTTTCTACATGCCAGTACGTGAGATCTAACTTCTCTATTATCAAGAATTTCAGTTAGAGAAATTTCCTCACTATGGGTTCCTATTTTCTTAGCATTATCATGTAGTTTGAGGACTTGTAGATTGTACAAGGAACCCACCATCATCATGTCTTTCCTATAAAGTTTGCAACCTTTAGCTACAACTTTTTAAGTGTCTACAGAAAGGCAAAGCTCTTGGTGATAGGCTTAGGATAGTTGAGGGTGTCTTCTATAGAAAATGAGATAACCATGCAGTAACTCAAGTTGGCCAAGACAGATGAGATTGTTGAGGCTAAACCTCTACCACTTTTGGAAGCTAGTCTCTTTATGGTACCCAACTTCTAATATCTAAAGGTTTGGGATCATTCAATGACCTCGCTAGTGAACTTGAAATCTACTATCCTATTTGAGTGTTTGTAGGTTTTCAAGGATGGCAAAAGAAATGGGCAACAACTGTAGATTGCCACCATAACATGCCTTAGATGAGATAGTATTGTAATGTCAAATCCTTTGCTGAATGCTACCCATAGAGTTTGGATAATCAATATTTGAAGATTCTGAAGTTTGGTATTGATAGAAGAAACTTAAACCCAGCTTTTCCAATGAGGGCGAGGTACCTTAAGTAGAACAATTCTGAAACTCCATCAGCAAACAAGCTAAAAGTTATTTTTGACATATACAATACTCTTAATAGCTTACAATTCTCCATTGCAAATGACAAAAACTTCCTACCAAGGCCAAAACAAGGAATAAAGCGAATAAGTGTTTAGCCATATTTTTTAGCTTTTTTAAACCCTGGGCAACCAAGATGAATATGGAGATAGTGTACATCTCTAATGGGTTCTTGATAATATTAATTTTCTTTATCCAAGATATGAAGGAAATTCTCGTCACAAACTCTTTTTATGCACAATTCTCTCAAAAACATCATGAATGTTGCAACATTTGAATTTGCTATAGAACCTCTTCTTAGGGACCAAAACAAGATTTTGACTAACCAATTCCTCCAAATGCTCCTCTGCTACTTTTTCTAAGCTTTTAGATTCAATTGGCTTCCCATAACTTAATCAGTTTGGAGGCAAGAATATCAAAATCTTCTCGAAAGCTTCCTACATATAGAAAACATAACTTTAGATGATAAGGCAAATGGTTACAACTCAAAGAAATTATCTTTGAGAAGTGCTCATCATTTTAACTAGTAGCTAAACTTACATTTCTTGCAATCTTTTTCCAATCATTTTGTGACTTTTTGACTTTAGAGAAGAGTCTAGCAACCACAACAATTGCAAGTGGAAATCCTCAACAACTATTTGCAATCAATTTTCTAATATCCTCCAACTGGGGGGTGGGGGGGAGACTCCTTCTCATAAAATAGATTCCAATTTTATTCCTCATTAAAGGTTCCACATGATAAAAAAGGCTAGAACTGCTAACTAAGTTGATTTTGGAAGAGCCATATCACTATGAATGTGACAAATAAAGTTCCAAGCACATAAATCTACAATTCTAAATCATAAAAACAAAGTACCAGTGGAATAGACCAACTGCTTCATCATCAAGTGTTAGTAGCAATTCCAATAATTCTATTGTTATTAAAATACTCTAGCAGTACCAATTATTAACAACAGATAACACATGAATATCAAAATTAGAAGTAGTTTATGTTAAGTTGTGCTTGCTTGTGAGAATTTTTCTCACTAGCAAGCCTCCAAAACATGTTTTCCTCATAAACCTGTGTTTGGATGTGGAAATGTTTTCTACTTCACAGAATTTCTCTAAAATAAAATTCTAGTCTCTCTCTCGCCTCGCTCTTTGTCTCTCACCTTGCTCACTATTTCCCTCTTTTCTTCTCCTCTAATTAGGAGAAATCCAGCATAAATTTTTAGGTTCTCTGAAAATTAAGAGAATCTTTGAAGCAAATCTCCATACAGTCTCTCTTGGCTTGTCACCCCCAATGTTTATTCACTAGCTAGTGTAGGTTTTCATTCTACAAGAAATATTTGTTCATTTGTGATGATTTAAGGAGTATATACATACATATACCATTGATCACACATACACACCTTTACCATAGCATCCACACACACACACTTTTTTTGATTGTGTGCATTGTTTGATGGCATCCTCCATCGCATCTTCGGAAAGTTTCTATTTTGCCCCTCCCCCAAAACATCACAAGGTAATTTCTTTTCTTTTTTCTTTCTAATTTTTTATTACCTATGGTTGTGGTACATGAGCAATAGTCAGTAATCTTGAATGCCATTTAGGTTTTAAGTTGATTAATGATTATGATTTTATTTTAATTCTAAACAAGCAAGCAAAGCATATGTAATTAGGGCATAAATTTGTGTGTAATTAGAGCTATAATTGTTTTTCTGATTAGGGTTTCATTTTTGTGTCCAAGATTATGCTTCAACCATTTTCTATGTAAGGCTTGAATTGAGTTGTGAAGTTGTTTCTCCTAGTCTAGAAACCTTCTTAAAACATAGCATTTTAGGTTGTGGAAATAAAGTAAACAGACTTAGCTAAGTGACGGAGCCATTTTTGGAGGATACTAAATGGGAAACTTTCTATCTGTGTGTATATGGGATGAAATTTCTTAGCCATTAACTTAGCCAAGTCTTTTTACCATTTTTGGAGGATAATATGTGGGAAATTTTCTATCTGTGTGTCTATGGGATGAGATTTCTTAGTCATTAAATTGTATTGTTTGAGTGTAACTTTCTTAGCATTTCATGGCATAAAAATTATGTCTATGTGTATATGGGAAGCTTTCTTAGTCATTGAATTGTACTATTTGAGGATAATATTTTCTAGAGCCATTTTGAGATGGGAATTGTTTGTTTACTTATGGTCTATAGCTAAAGGATTGTTTGTTTCAATTGAAGTGAGGTTATATGTGCCTTTGTTTTGACACCTTCAAGCTTCCTGTTTTGAAATTGGGCAATTTTCTTTTCCCTAATGCCACAACAAGCCCTTCTCCAGTAGCTTCTTCACATGATTTTGAACTTTGTTTTTCATGGAAAATACCTTTTCTTTAATATGTTTTTGATTAGGCCTCTCTTGTATGGAAGATGCTTGGTTTATGATGTATAATGGATGACTTTGTTTGGCAATTGAGTAATTTTGTACCTTTTTATATATGTTACGAGTAGAACCTCAAATTGAACCAAAAATAATTAAAGAACAAAATTTTGGCTGATGTTCTGGCATGTTGTAGCATGGCTTATATTTATTATTTAAGGGAATGATTTTCATTTGATTTGGTCATCTTTGAAAAGTGTGGGTGATTTATGTTATGCATTGTCATATGCAAATATGAAAAGAGGGACTTTTGGACTTGAGTATTATGACATTTTGGTTTTGATTTTATACTTCCAAGGTATTAGTAGATTCTTATTTTTGGTAGGTTGGAGGTCTTTCTGTAAAATATTGTATAACTAAGCAATTGTATTTTTTGTTTTCCTTGCATTTTGTGAACTATGACATCTTTGTGGAATCAATCTAAGAGATTTTGATATGCTATTCCTTTTGCAATCATATGTTATGTGTTTGAAGGTATGTTGAACTTAACATGTACACTCTTATTTAATCATTGTAAATGTTTTTAAATTTTTTGAAATATATTTTTTGTGGTTAAGAATTTATGTTATCATTATGCTTTCATGCATGTTAAGTAGATTTGCTTGTATGTTTTCACTCTAAGGTTTATGATACTTGAATTGTACTTATGTTTTATTTGTAGATGTATAATGGTGGTAAATTGGATGTAGTTAGTTGTATTATGTTGTTATTTTAATTTCATTATTTGACCATGCATACACTATGTTAGAAAAGGGTCCACACTGTGCAAGTTGGGAAATATTCATTTCCACTGGCCCAATTTCTATAAATATCTCTTTGAGGATATATTCACAGTAAAAGGCTTCCATGCTTGTACCCCATGTAATTGGGTATATTGGATATTGTATTATGTGGTTTGAGGTGAATTATGGCCCTCATTCCATACCTTTTTTATTGGTTTATTTTTCACTGTTGTCTAGTGTATTGGTAAGGGTATTTTGCATTTCATTCATGTTCATGTCACAAAGGTCTTTGCATTGTTACACTGTCTAGGTTGTCTTTGATTCTTAGTTATGTATTGCACTAGGTTAGTGCATAATGTGCATTGCATGTTCGTGGTTGGCTACAAATTACAATTGTACTCAACCTAATAGGGGGTGACAAATATTAATATCGATTTGGGTTTTTAGTATCAGTTGACACAATTATATATTTGTATTCCACTATAACCCAAATTGGACATTTTAAAATATAGTTTAACAAATAATTTTGCACACTATTTTGGGCAACTACATAGTTCATGTAAACGTATTCGGACCATCGGAATAATATTTGATTTTTTAACAAGTAACACCTGATGAGAAATAAAATGTACTGTAGGATATTGATTGAAAAATACAAAATCAATATGTTATAAATTCACTTAGTGTAAGATATTATTTGAAAATTCAAAAATCCAAAAATGAGAAAGGATGAAAGCTAATTTATTATGAATAATAACAATTGGTTATGGAAAAGAACAATTAAATTGTCATAGTTAATGTAAATACTCATAATTAATGTTTATAAATTTCAATAATTTACTTTAAGCAACTTATTTTGTAATAGCGAGTAAAAGCAATATATATTGTTTGTTAATTAAATGATATATGCATACACTATAACTTGATCACATGTATTTACAAATTTTTACATCACACTTAAAGAGATTGAAAATTTACACTAGTACTCAATTTCTATATTAATACATTATTTTGTATCTTCAATAACATTATCATTATAAAATTTTTGAAGTAAAAAAATTAATAAATATAGTTCAAGAATGTAATACAATATCAATAAAAAAATTTAACACTTTTATATTACATATTATAATTAATTATATGAATATATTAAATTTAATTTATATAAAGAAATAAGTAACTATTATTTAACTATTTAAAAATCAGAGTATTTTAAATATCGTTAATGACTTTGTAGTACATATTTAATATTTAATATGTGATATATATTTAATATATATTTGATGAATATACATAAAGAATATATATTTAATATATATTAATAAATAACTAACAACTTTTTAATGGAAAAAAATATAGTACTATTTTAATATATTTAATGAATATTTAGTGTATATTTAATATTTAATATATAGTTAATGAATTTGTAGAATATATGCAATATTTAATATATGACTAAATAGCTAATATATATTTAATGAATATACATGAATATTTATTTATTATATACTAATAAATAAATAAATAATTTTTAATAAAAAGTATTGGGCTATATTAAATAAATGTAGCAACTATTTAGTATATATTTAATATTTAATATGTGATTAAGTATTTAATATATATAATTAAATATTTAATATATATTTGATGAATATACATAAAGAATCTATATTTAATATATATTAATAAATAAATAACTAATTTTTAACTGAAAATATAGGATTATAGTAAATATATTTAATGAATATTTAGTATATATGTAATATTTAATATATTACTAAATACTTAATATACATTTAATGAATATACATGAATATAAATTTATTATATATTAATAAATAATCAACTAACTTTTAACAGAAAAATGGATCCATATTAAATAAATTTTACAAATATTCAGTATATATATAATTTTTATTAAATGAATAGAAGTTTTATATATGTTAATATATAATTAACTTATTTTTTCCGGATAAATATTTAATCATATTACATATTTCTAAGGAATATTGAATATATATTTAATATTGAATATGTGTAACAAAAATTAATATGCATTAATAAAAAATTAAAAATTTTATAAGAGGAAAATGTCGGACTATATTAAATATATCTAATGAATATTTAATCAATATTTACTATTTAACATTTACCATATATCTAATATTTAGTATATGAATAAAAACTTAATACCTATTAAGAAATAATTTAACTATCTATAACGAAAAACTATTGGACTATGTTAAATATGTTAACAAATATTTAACATATATTTAAGATTTAATATATGAATAAATATTTTAAAAATACATATAATGAATATACATGAAGAATATATATTTAAAATATATTACTAAAGAATTAATAAAAATTTAACGGGCACCTATTTAACATACGTTACATAATACATGTGTAATATATATTACTAACAATTAATATATTAATAAAATAACTAAAATTTCATATTTAAATTTAACATTGTTAATAGGTTTAAGTAAAGAAAAAGTCTACCATAATTAATATGAAACATGCATGAATAAATTTAAATTAAATTTTACAATTGAGATTAACATGTCACCACTTTTGAACATTATTACATAGTTTGTTATATAGTCAAATTTGGGTGAATGCTAATATAGTTGTGTTATGTCATGATTTGTTAAGTATTGACTTATTCATAGTTGTGTTGGTTGTATTTTGTCATAATATTTTGATAAAATATTGGTGAAGTGGAGCACAAGTTTACAGTTTCACATTGAATCCAATTCCAATTAAGAACATCTTGTTGCACATAGATGGAATCAAGTTCACAGCATAGTCAACATAGCCAAGGTGAGGATGCTATATGGACTAAACAAAATGAAATGGCCTTTATCATGCTTATGAATGATGAAGTCTTAAAAGGTGCTGTATACAGAGTGAAATTCTCACCTTCCCAGTGGATTAACTTGATGGTAAAGATAGAAGTGGCATGTTCGAGGTAACCTATTATGTTAGACAACTTCAAGGAAACAGTTAGAAGTTTAGAGATAAGTGGCAGAGGTACCACAAGTTGCTTACTACTAATACAGGATTTGGGTAGGACAATGAGAACAATATCCCTACGGCCTCAAAGAACTGTTGGGCAAGGTGGATAGTGGTATGTGGGTTTTTTTTCATACATTTTACCATATATTAGGAAATTAGTCACACACACTTAAATTAACATTATCATTACTAAACTTTCTCTTCAAATATGGGCGAATCCTAGAGATGCATTTCTTCAATCAAAGCCATTATGCCACCACAGAGAGCTTACAACTATTAATGCACCTATTACTACCATAGGTTGGATGGTAAGAGCGTCAGCCCAAGGCACGGTGCGTTGGGGTGAACGATGAAAATAAGTGGATGATTATTTAGGGATTGGTTCAGAGGCCGCCTAAGACATAGGAGATGATTTTGATGACGCCGAGTATTCATCATCTCTGATGTCCCAAGTCCCTCAACCTCAGTATAGACCAAGCTCCTCCACCTCTATGTCATCACACTAAAAAAAGGGTCATGATCTAATGGTTATATTTGTCATGCACTTTTTCATTCAAGCTAATGAGGCCATTACCTCACAGAGTGATCATAACTCTATGACCAAGGTGGAGATGTGTGTTTAAAAATTAAGTGAAATTCCCAATCTGCCCAATGACTTATTCTATACCACTGTTATGAAATTAGAGGACCCAACCCATCATAGGATGTTTCTTGCCCTCTCTCCCGACCATAGGCATAACTACTTGGAGAAGCTTCTGTGACTGTCTGTCTACCTGGTTTATCTACCCATATGCTATGCTATTATGATGTTTAGCTACACACTTTTCATTTACTACTTTTTATTGTTATGATATAATTTTTATTTATGTGTGTTCCACTATGTATGTCGTTGTTTTATCTATAATATCATCCGCACTTAATTAGTTTGCTTACTGTTTTGGAGTATTAGTAATTGAATATCTTCCCCACCAAAAATTTTATAAATTTTCTTGTATTGAAATTTTGGTAGGAATGGATGGCGAAAACATTGGAGGTACACCTAATGACATAGTAGATGATATCTTCGACGACATCTAAAATGAAAAATACTAGTGTTACTTGGAGAAATCTAAACCATTTATTTGGGAGTTTTCTATACTTGTACCATGTGTTTCCCCACTTTTTTGCGAACAAATTGAGAAGTTGTTCCAAGGACACGAATGTCATTTTTTCCAACATTTGAAGAAAAGTAAACATACATTTCATCTTCTTTGTGGTAAGATAAGAGATTGTGGCCCAATTGCATAACACCAACATAGTAGGATCATGATTGAAGAGAGTGTTGCTTAAATGGTTGTTATGCACCACCATCATAGAAATAATGTCGAGAGATTCCAGCATTCCACTAAAACTAAATCATAGCACATGAAGTTTGTATGTGATGCTTTATGTAACTTAGCACCTGAGTATATACATCCTCCAGATCTTAATTCGGTGTCGAACTACATATGACATCATAGAAACTTGTATCCATATTTTAAGGTGCATCACCACTTTATTCTATTGCATGTCAACTATATAGTTATGTAACTTATTCTACCATCTTCTCCAATATAATTGCATAGAGGCAATTGATGGCACCATTGTATTGGCATGGGTGCTCGCAAATAAGCACGATGCATACCAATGTAAAAAGGCTTTTGTCACGCAAAATGTCATGACAGTGTGTGATTTCAACCTTATGTTCACATTTGTCCTTACCGATTGGGAAGGTAGCACTAATGACATTTGAGTTTTTCTTGATGCATTATCCATTCTGGAGTACAATTTTTCTTAGCCTTCTCCAAATGATTTTACAAAGAATACCAAGAACTCATATATTATTCTATCTTATATTCAACAATTAATGCACAATAATTATAAATTATTTGTATATATATATATATATATTATGTGGTTAGTTCCAGATGCATGAACTTTCCTTATTTTATGTCACCATATAGGGGTAAATGCTGTCGTATTCCCAAATGGATAAGGGCAAATTGTGGACCTCGTACAATGAGAGAAACGTTCAATTGCTACCATGCCACGGTCAAGAACTATATTGAGTACTACTTTAGCATTTTGAAGAAGCATTTCTCGATTATTCGAAATATGATGCCCAATTGACCTAGTGTCTATGCAATCTAAAATTGCCGCTGCTTGTTGTGTACTTCACAATTTTGTGTGTAGACACATTTTATAGGACGATATCTTTGATGAGTATGCTGACTCGAACTATATGGATGAGGATGCCTAAGCATCCGCACAACAACAAGCAAGAATTGTCGATATATCTAAAGAAGCCATTTAGGAGCAAAATATCCTACGTGACTCTATTGCCCAACAATTATGAAATAATTTTAAACATAATTAAATATCATTTACTTTTCTCAGACTTGTGTTGTGCGTTTTGCTCATGTTACATTACTACTTTAGTATTGTTCTCTATCTTATATTCTACATGTATGTGGGATATCTTATGTTATTCATGGATCTTTTGTTGATGATTTGCATATTTGATAATATGGGTGTTGATCAATTATCTAGTACCTAGTGTGTTGTGTTAATATATGTTTTTTTTGCTTGATATTATTTTACATATGCACTTTGCAATAAAATATAGCCATGTTGTGAAGTTTAATTTAATGTAAATCAGTTACTATAGTATCTGCATTGCATCCCATGTGTTCTTGTGGTGGAGGCTCAATGCTGTTGTTCATGGCAAGGACGAAGAGGAATTATGGCCATTGGTTCTACACATGTCAATTACATGGAAACCACCTCTCACACGCAGTCACGTGCGAGTGCTTCACATATGCATACATCCTTTACCACTTCATCTTATGTAACTGCATACTTACCCAAGGGTGCTCCATCTACGAGTCTAAGCCACACATCCACATCGGTTGGCCATTCTAGATGTGCACAATGTTATCTTAGTATTCTAGTTGAATGGATGATATGCACATGCTGTGGATGCACGTGTGTTTTTTTCATCTTTGTTATTGTCATGTTGCTCATGTTACTTGTTCATATTGTTGGCTCTTGTTGATGATGGTTTTGTACTATACGATACACAACAATATGACATTGTACATTTTGCTTAACTTATACTATTATGGATATAGAATATAAAAAACTTTATTATACTTTAGCATGATTATAATGTGTGTAGTACAATGTTATTAATGTTATTCAACATAATTAATGGACTATACATATTGTTTCTTTATTGTGCTAGACAACCACACTTGCTTGTTTTGTTTCACAAACTTGCATATACAAATATTGTGATGTTGCAATAATTTATTCAATAGTGCATTTCAGGTATGCTGCCTCATACACATAACCAACTAATAGATGAGTTTTTTCATGATCCATTTTGGACTAAGGATGAGGAGATGGCATTATTGCGTCTCATTATAGCTGCTACGAGTACCAACGAACCTATCTGACCGTGGTGTCATGTTATCATTGTGTGATGATCTTTCAATATAGCTGTCCCATAAGTTTGGGGGGGATGTCACAGCTCATATGGTGAGGATCAAAATTGGACAACTACATAAGCCCTACTACACAGAGATTCTAGGGGTGCACCACAACCTTACTACTAATATAGTGACGATTGATATGCAGTACTAGGAACACATCCAACATGTATGTATTTTGCTCTTATTATATGTCTTTCTACCATGATAAGGTCTTGTATGTGTATCACCATCTTAAAACTCTAATAAGGTCAAATTCTTTAATATTTTTTCAACACATTCAGCAGACCACCAGGCAGCAACATTTTCGTGTCAAAGTAGAGCTGCTATACATTCAGCCGAGGTATATTTTCACTTAAGCACAAACTGCCGATTTGGATAGTCATGAGCAAGAGGCCATCTTGTTGATTGTCATATCAAACTCCGATGACGATCTCATCCTTCCCTAATATGTCCCACCTGTGGTTGCACCACCACCCCCATATTCCACATGCTCCTGCACATAATCGTTCATGACCTATACAAGTTATTCACTTGAGCAACTCACAAAGTAACAAAGATGTCAATTCTTCTCATGAGGGTACTATTGAGAGCACTACTAGGTCACCCTTAGTCGATGCTGCTATTTCACGTGGATGTGAGGGATGGTTAGATGGTTGAGTCCCAATGTTCAGCCCAATGTTGTCTAACTGGTTGTTATGTTTCTTATTTTATTATGCATTCAATTTTATTTACTTTGATTGGACCACTATTATTGTTCTATTATGTAGTATTCTAACACTATGACTATCAATTAGGATCTAACTAGTATGCTTTATGTACTATATGTATTTCTCGACTTCACTCATGCAATCTTTTTTCTACTAATTACTTGTCTTACATATAATTGAAAAGTATGTGTGTACTTATACATAAAGTCAAATTCTACAAATTTATATTTTACGTAAATCTATCAATAAATTTAAGCGCAATTTATTCATTTACTAATAATTAATTCATAAAATATAATATATTTACACAGAATTTATTAATATTTATATAAATGTACTCAATAATAAAATAATAAATTTATTATATATGCTCATATTAATACGTATTTTACTATTAAACATCATCATCTGTAGAATACAATTAAAGTATTGTATTTTACATTGTTTATAGAAAATTATTTTCATATTTTACAATTATATGTCCATATTTTTTTAATATTTAAATGGAAACTTTTTCATATTAAAATTAGTCACAATTATATCTTAATATTCAAAGATAAATTATTTTACAATATAACTATATAAACATATAATTTAATATTTTAAATATAATTTGGTTTCTCAATATTTCATTATATAAAGGTGTAATGCTATTTACACTTTATATTATTTAAAATATTAATAAAATAAATTATTAAATTATTTCAATATTAAATTTCATTACATATTACAGGATATTTTAGATAATATTAAATTAATGTAAATTTATTCTACAACAATGTATATATAAATAATATATAATATTCCTTACATAATAATAATAATAATAATAATAATAATAATAATAATAATAATATTAATAATAATAATAATAATAATAATAATAATAATAATAATAATAATAATAATAATAATAATAATAATAATAATAATAATAATAAACTCATAACCAATCAACATCTCTTAAAATTTTCTCATAAAAATTCTTACAACCAATTACTACTTCACAAGTTTTTATCATAAAAAGTCTTACAACCAAACACTATTTCACAACTTTTTCTCACAAACAATCGCTATCTCATAACTTTCACCTATTACATCAACTGTAATCATTAATATTTTACCTTACAAACAATCACTCCCTCATAAAAAAAATTTCAATCTCATAAACCCAAATATCTCACTGTTTTCCCTAAGAAATAGAAATGAAAAACCAAAACACAAGCAATCACAACCTTAATGTTTTGAAAGCAAAAAGATCTCTTCGGTTTCAAAGTGTTAAAGTTCGGGGAAGTACTTGAGACTTAAATATTTCATTGTCAGGAATTTCAGTATGGGAATTCCCCTTTGTGGTTTAGGATTTGTATGTCCCACAAGCTATCAAAAGTGTCAGAATTTTTTTTATTATTGTTTAATTTATATGCACGCCAAGTGGTGTATCAACACATGGCAAAGGCATATTATGTCTAATACATAGTTCATTACGTATTCAACATGATAAACATGGTTTTTGAAGTGCCGGCATATTATAAATATTGCAATTTTTCTTTTATTTTTTTGTGTCTTGAAAATACTTTATACATATCAATACTTAATTTTGTATCTAGGAAAATATAGAAATAAAATATGAATAGAAAAATTGAGTGTCAAATCATACAAATTTGCAAAATGCTTAGACAGTTTTTTATTTCTTAGGGTTGTTCTATTCCAAATAAAATTTGCTGAAAATATAGCTATTATGAATAAAAACATAACTATATCATTTTAACCTAAGAGACATAATAGTTTTCATCCAATAAATAATTAGAGATAAATACCACACATATATTCTTGATCGTCATTAAAATAAAGAGAGCATTTCGTATCTATACTATTGATTTCTTAAAGAAAAACCATTTAGTCATTGAAAGTGACAATTTCAACGTCATGTTATACCAATTATTCAGCAGATCAATTATACCTATTGACTATTTTATTATGTAGGAGAATTTTTAAGATTTTCATCACTCAATTGACATAATTGCATGCGAAACAATTATTTCTAATGGGAACATTATGTATGCATTTAATATATTTGATCATTAAATGGTCAATTGGGCGCAATAATATATATTGTCCTCACACCTCTATATGTAAGGTTTCAAGTTCAAAATTGTACGAATGCACATTTGAGTGTGTTAATAAAAGAAAAAAAAATCTAATATATTTAATCCAGTCATATTCCATTGGATGAGAAAAACACGCAAGTCTAATCATGACAATGGTCGTAATATTCTGGTATCAGTTTTCCTATCAGGGCATTGGAGCCAATGCCTCACGGCATTGTTCAGACTCCCATGCCTACTCACAGCTTTACGCGCAATCTCCATTTCTGATCTTGATCGTCCCTCTCTGCTATTGATTTGCAGCGCTTTTTCTGCTCCGAACTTTGTAAAACTTTCTCAGGGCTTCTACTAATCACTCTAATAATGGAGCAGATGATGTCACTCCGATTATTGGATGTGGATCAGTTCCCACGGTTGCCAAGTCTGCTAAACTTTTCTCAAACAAGTTGATTACCTTGCAGTTCGATGAATCTAACTATCTGCTATGGCAACAAGAAGTTTTTCTTACTGTATGGAGCTACCATTTACACAAATATCTTGACGGATCAATACCTCTGCCTGCTGAGTTTCTGATTGATGAGACTGGAAACAAGATGGAAAACCCAGAATATGCTGCTTTTGTTCAGTGGGATAGTGAATTGGCTCCTTGGATGTTAGCATCAATAAGTCCTAGCTGGCTTTGGTTGGAAAATTTGCTTCATCTTCAATCTGGAGCACTTTGCTAAATATGTATTCCACTCAGTCTACCACAAAAATAATGCACCTACGCTGCATGTTGAAGTCACAATGGAAGCATAATCAATCCATGAGAGAATATCCATCTCAGATCAAATATGTATGCGATGGCTTAGCAAGTTGTGGTCAACCTGTCTCAGATGAGGTGCATATTTCCACCATACTTACAGGACTACCACTGAAGCATGAACCCGTGATAGTTGTGATTACAGCAAGTCAAACTCCTTATAGTCTGGAAGTGTTACCAATATGCTTCTTGATTCCGAAGCTAGGCAAAAAGACAATCTCCTCCATCTCATTCTTAGTGCAAATGTGGCAGTGCAGCTGCCAAAAGTCAATCTTTGGCAATACAGAGTTGGATTTCTAATTCAAAAGCTCAGCTACAAGTACAAAAATGGAATAATTCCAATTTAGGAGGTTCCAATATTCCACAGTAACAGCTGGCAACATTAACCTCTTTTCAACCATTTCGTCCAAATCAACAGTTCTACAATGGACGAGGACATGGCAGGTATGGTGGTGGATCAAGACCGCAATGCCAAATTTGCCACAAGATAGGGCATGCAGTTGATTGTTGTTATTTACGGTTTGATCCATCATTCTGTGGTGCTCCATCTGGATCTAATAGTTCACCTAACTCAAACACTTTCGCTGCCAACAGTTATGTCTTTCAACAGCCCCCTTTCTCACCAATTTTTCAACCTCACAGTTATCAGCAGTAAATTCCTGTCTACAGCACCTTGCTGAATAATCCTCCTACCCCTCAAATGCCTCTCACGTATACTTCAATCTCTCCAAATGTGCAGCAATATATGCCTAATAATTTTACTGGACAACACATCAATTCCCCTACTCAAGCATATGTCTCTACGACAAGTTCTCACCCATTAGCTACTGCTCATGATACCTCAGCCCTCTTGCTAAGGCCTCGTCACATGGTAATGCTCCCACAGCCACTCCAGAGGTTGTTGTTGATAGTTCTTGGTATCCTGATTCCGGAGTTACAAACCATCTCACCAATAACCTGTCAAATTTTCAAGCTCATCCAATTATATAGGTGCAGGTAAGGTGTTAGTCAGTAATGATAATAGCTTATGCATTTCAGATGTTGGTATGTCTGCTCTTCTCACAAGATCCAAAGTATTAGTCATTCAAAATCTCTGACATGTGCCTCACACATAACAAAGCCTATCAGTCTCAATTTACTAAAGATAACCATGTAATGTTTGAGTTCTACTCAAATCACTGCATTGTGAAGGACCTAGCAACTCGTCAGGTATTGCTCCAGGGACTTGAACAAGAGGGGCTTTACAAGCTTCAACTTGCACGCACAAATGCCTCTGACCATTTACCCCGCTGGTCCTTGAAAAGTGATGATCAAAGATCTATTGAGGAGAAGAATTTATTACAAACTAAAAACTTATGATGTTACGTAGTCACTAAGAATTCATTGTTTGATGTATGGCACCGCAGATTGGGCCACCCTTCAGTTGATGTACTAGTTGAGACTCTTAAATCATGTAGCCTTACTACTCCAGTTAATAAAAGCTCTCTTTGTGTGGCCTGCCAATTGGGAAACAGTCATAAGCTTCCTTTTACTCCTTGTACTACAGCTTATTCAGCACCCCCTACAGTTGGTTGAAATGGATATTTGGGGGCCAGCCCCAGTTCTTTCTTATGCCCATTGGTATTATTTATCATTCATAGATGCTTGTTCTAGATACACTTGGATTTATTTCCTATCTCAAAAGTCTGAAGCGTATGCTGTGTTTGTTGCCTTGCATAAGTTCGCTAAAAGAAGATTTGGTTGTCAACTCAAAGACGTGTAGAGTGATTGGGGAGGTGAATTTCGGTCACTTATGTCATATTTCTCTTCGTGTGGCATCAAAAATAACGTCTCATGCCCTCATACATTTGAACAGAATGGCCGTATTGAGCGTAAACATCGACATATAGAGGAGATTGGTCTTACTAAGCTTGCTCAAGCCTCTATGCCACTGTCCATTTGGGAATATGCTTTCTATTCAGCTACGTTCACCATCAATCAACTACCTACCGAGGTGCTAGGCAATATTTCTCCACGTGAGAAGCTCTTTTCGAGTCGACCCATACTGTTAAGAGTTATTCTCTCGATTGCTATTTCTAAATAGTGACTCGTAAGGCAAGTTGATATAAATAATGCCTGAAAATTTAACAGAAGAAATATATATGTTGCAGCCTCCTGGGTTTGAGCAATGCAATAAAGATGGAAGGCAATTGGTTTGTCGATTGCACAAAGCCTTGTATGGCTTAAAAGAGACACCACGTGCTTGGTTCAAGAAGCTAAAAGATTATTTGGTGCAGGGTCTTAAGTTTAAAACATCCAGAACAGATGCAGACTTGTTTATTCGATTTTTTAACAGCACAAGAGTCTACTTATTGTTTACGTGGATGACATCAACATCACTGGATATGATCTTAGGGAAGTAAACCCCATGATTCAGCAGTTGAATTCTGAATTCTCACTGAAAGATTTAGGTTTCTTGAACTATTTTCTTGGAGTTAAAGTTCTTCCTGTTACTAGTGGCCTTTTGTTGAGTCAAACGAAATATATCTTGGACTTATTGACCAAGACTAATTTGCTAGAAGCAAATAAATTTCCTACACCCATGGTTGGCACATGGTTGCTTCTCCATCATTAACCTCATCTAATGGTGAGCCATATCCAGACATTCATGAGTACCGAAGCATTGTTGGTGCTTTATACCATATCTGTGTCACAAGACCTGACATTAACTATTGTGCGAATAAGGTGAGCCAATTCATGAATGGACCTCTTGATAAACACATGAAAGCTGTTAAGCAAATCTTGAGATATCTAAAGGGCACTCTTAACCATGGGATAATTTATAGACCAGCAAAGTCTTTCAATCTAGTATGATATTCAGATGCTGATTGGGGTAGTAGTCCTGGTGACCGACGATCAACCTATGGGTATTGCCTTTACCTCGGTGAAAATCTCATTGCTTGGAGTTCAAACAAACAACATGTAATTTCATGCTCTACAATGCAAGCTGAGTAATGGATTCTAGCAAACACTGCTGCTGAAGTGATTTGGGTTGACTCTCTATTATTCGAGCTAGACATCAAGTAACCAAGTGTTCTAGTTGTTTGGTGCAATAACACCAGTACTGTTGCCATGGCAGTTAATACCGTTCATCATGCTAGGATAAAGCATGTGGAGTTGGATCTTTACTTTGTTAGAGAAAGGGTGGTTAAAGGCAAGCTTCAAGTGAATTATGTGCCTGTTGCTAGTCAAGTCGCTGATATCCCAACAAAACCTCCCACAAACAGTTTCTTTGCTTACTTTCGTCAAACACTTGGCATCTATGCTCCTGAGGAAGTCATTGTTGGCAACAACCTACATGCTCCAAATGAAGTTCCGGATGGTTTAGATGTTCTCAATAATCTTGGAAACAAATTTGGAAATGAGGAAACACCCGGTGAATATTAGACTATAGTGCTATCTCTCTCACACAATTTCATTTTCATGTATTCTATACATTAGAAAATCATGATTAAATATATAATAAAATTAATCATATAAATCATGCTTTCAAATAGGGTGGTCCAGCGTCACTACTAAAACAATGGCAGTTTGCGACGGATTTTGTGACGGATTTTGCCAAAACTCCGTCGCAAAATCTTTGGTTACAAATTATTGCGACGGAAATTTCCGTTGCAAAATGTTGATAATCTGTGACGGAATCTTTTCTGTTGCAAATTTTCAATTTCTATATTTTTTTGCGATGGAAAAATCTATCGCAAAACACATTTTTTTAAGAATTTTTCCATTGTAAAATATTTTAATTTTTTTTTGGCTGAATTTTTTGAAATATTTAAAAGCCTGTAATCAAAAAATAATATATTCATAAATCCAAAATCACCATATTTAACGATATTTATAACCATCAAATGAAAAAACATTAAATCTTTCATAAAATCCAGATATAACATTAAATAAATAAAATATTTGAAGCATTCAACAATATAAAAGTATTAAAATATAAACTCCCAAAGTAAAATTATCTTAACACAATATATACCCTCTAGTCGAGGTAAATTAGCAACCAGTGTCATGAAGGAAAGATTTGTAGATAGATAAAATAGTGATATATTAGGTTGAAATGATGATGATGGGTTATGCATATTCTGCTGCATGAACATCTGTCACATCATCACCCTCGATATCCGCTAATTTTTGTTTAAACATCATATTTTCTTTTCAACACATCGTCAATTCCAATCTCATCGATGCCATTTCTTCTTTTAATGTCTTCATTTGTTCACTTTCATGGAGCAGATTATTTGGAGGTCCTCCAAACGAGTGACCTAAGACAAAGGAAGCCTTACTTCCAAGTCTGTAAATTCACCCCTTCTTCGATCCGCCTACTGTATCTTTCCACATCTGCATAAAAAATATAACTACAAATTAATAACAATCAAATAATTCAATTGAAAAATAATATAAAATACAAATTGATAACTTAGAACTTTCACCTGAAGTTGAGATGACATGGGCACTGAAAAACTGTCAATACCATCACTTGAACTTTGACTAGAGAACTCCTCTAGTCGATTGTTGAACTTATTCTACAAATGAAGTACATAGAATGATTCACTTATATAAAAATTAAAACTTTCTATTTTATCAAGTAACATATATATGACATTTAAACTTTCTAACATAAAATTTATAATATTTAAACTTTCCTAGTTTTTATAAAACATACTACTTACATATGTACTCTGGGCACGTTCATTGACCCATATGCATTCACCTATTTCATTTAATGCAAAATGTGTACGCATAAATGATTCTGCAAGTCCAGGTGTGTGTCTAAGTTCTTTCTCCTATTTCCAAACACATTTATCAAGAATCAATTATAATTAAAATTAAGTATTGATACCTTTATAAAAATTACCAATTTATCTTTGTGAGATAGGTGTGAGATACATCCACCATGATGAAGTGGAAATCTAACACCACCGCAATTTGATCCCCGATTCGCTTTATTCTGAGTGCTCATTTTTTTGAATCCATTATTAGCCCATCCTTGAAGCAATCCATCCCACTCTTCATCTCCCATCCATATGGGCTTCTTTTGAGATTGACATGCTCAGTGCAATTTATTTTTCAATATCTCCGAGCCACGGTGCTCAAATATTTTGCAAATCAATGCACCCTCATGTTCTTACCATGTAAATATTTTTTGAGGCACATAAAAGAATTTAAAACATTTAGAGAACTCTTTCAATTTGATATGGACTTAAGAAAAAAAATTTGATACATCAAATAATTCTTACCTCAAACTCCCCAAACCACATGGTTCTAACTCCATTTGGAATTTTCTTTCCATGATCTCCAAGAATGTCGTAAGTGCCTTTTAATAATATTACTTATTTCTTGGGCACATGCCAACTCCTCAAAGAAGCTATTTCACAAAGATACTTTTACATCATATATTAAAATGATAAAATATAAATTAGTAGTATACATAACATTATAAATTACTGTAATTAAAAGGATTAGAAAATATTACTTTCTCCCTCGAGGATGAATAAATATTCTCTAAGTAACATCTGTACTCCCTATATTTGTAGATGCCAGTGTAGATGGCATAGATGAGTGAGTGGGTGATGCATCTAGTGGAGAACTACCTAGCACCACACCTAGATAAGTGTGTGGAGGGATATATGACTCCGATGCAGTATTAGATGGAATAGCCTTGCCTTTTCTTTTTCTACTACTTGACATCTATAACAAACATTAATTATGTAAATTATTATAGATAAATAACATCAAACAAATTATTATAAATTATTGTGTAAATGTTTGACTATGGATAAATCAAATTGGGTAGCACTGATCAATATAATTAAGTAGAATGAACATTGCTGATCGACAAGTGAAAGCCACCATTCTTGGAAGTATAATTGTGTTTGGAATTGATAATATATATATATATATATATATATAGCACATCAATAATGAATTTTTTGATAAATGTACATTACATAACAATAAATTAAAAAACTAATCATCCTCATCCTCATCCTCATCCTCTAACTCTTCATCATCACCGATCACTTGATTGTTTTCTAGATATATTTCTTCATAAGGTCCCCCAATATCAAGTAAGTCACCAATTGGATCGGTATCAACAACTGCAATAACTGTGTAGGTGGTTATTGTAAAGCTCCCTCCATAGTATGACATTTATCCATCCTACTTCTTGGTCTTATTTTGATCACAAATTGCCAATTGGCTTTATCTCTTTTAGCACCAGGATAAGGAATATAATACACTTGGGATGCATGTTGATCAATGATGAAAGGATCAAACTTTGGATATTTTTCATTTTTTTTATTTCAATGATAGCATACTCTTTATTTATCCTAATTCCATGATTAGGCAGTGTATCAAACCAATGACAGTTAAAGAGGAAAACTTTCTTTTCAGGTACACCTGGATATAGGATTATTTCCTTCAGTTTTCCATAAAATTCTAATAGTCCTTCGCCTTTGAGGCACACTCCAGAATTGCACGTCTTTTTATTCTTCAACAAATCTATATGAAATACATATTCGTTAACAAAAAAATGACGCCATGCCTTGACTTGTCTCATAGGACCCCATGCTATATCCTTCAAATATTGATTTTGTACCATATTTTTGAATCGTGCACCTATAAATAATAGCAAAGAATTGAATAATTAATAAATTTTTTATTATTTAACACAAAGAATTTTTTTTTAAAGGTTTTTAATGCTTACATGTTTTTGGAACCAATCTACAAAATAATCCTCAACAGATTGCTCCACTTGAAGGTCGTTGATGAAGGGAAAACAATATCAAAGGTATGCTTTATACGTCCTAAAATATATTCAGCTTGAACATTAGTTTTATTTTTTCAATTCAAACTTATTAATTAAAAATGAATTTATATTGAATTGAAAGTAAGCATACTCGAGAAAATGCACGACTTCATCACAATTTATAAGAACTTGGGATGAGGCAGCTTTCAACTTAGCATCATTCAACCATCACCTAGAACACTTACTAGCAGGATGTCTAGTTTGATTAAAGACTGACAGAGTGCGTGGTTGTTGATCATGATAGCCCTCTTTTTCATTTCGTTTACTTCTCATACTCCTTGATTGAATGTGAGACTCGAAGTAATACGATGAAAAATATGCTAATTCTTGGGCTATATATGCCTCACATATAGATCCCTCAATTTTAGCTCTATTTTTTACCATGCCTTTTAAATCATGTAAGAATCTGAAACATAGGAATATATATTTATAAATGTTTAATATGTATGGAATATTTATAGCATTTGCACATTAGATTGATTATTTACCTCTCAAAAGGATACATTCATCTATATTGTACAGGCCCATAGACAAGTGCTTCATACAATAGGTGTACCGTCCAATACTCCATTGAATCAAAAAAATCAAGTGGGAATATGCATTCCAACTTACACAAGACAACCGGGATATTTTTTTCCAATTGCAGTAAACTATCAACACATAATTCTATTGAGCACAATTCCCAAAAAAAATTAGCTTAATTCAGTTAAGGGCTTCCAAACATTTTGTGGTACCAAATTGAAGGCACTTGGTAGCAACCATTGCATAAATACATGGCAATCATAACTCTTCAACCCATGTAATTTCAATTTTGTTTTATCAACACATCTTGCCAAATTTGAAGTATACCCATCTGGCATTTTAAGATCCTTTAACCAATTACATAACTCCCACCTTTGATCTACAGTTAAGGAGAAACAAGCTTTCGGTTTGATGTATTTCCCATTTGATAAAAGTCTCAAATGTAACCCCGATCTCCTAAAATATTCCTCCAAGTCAAGTCTTGCCTTCTCATTCTCCTTAGTCTTACCTTTCACATCCATCAAGGTGTTAAGTACAGTTTCAGAGATATTCTTCTCGATATGCATAACATCCAAATTATGGCGAACCAAGTTATCTTTCCAATAAAGCAATTCCCAAAATATACTTTCTTTTGTCCAATTATGTGATACACCATATCTAGGTAATTTACCAAAAGTTACTGGCAAGTCAATGATTTTGGGAACATTATAAATCCTCACCTATATTTGTTGACCGGTCAATCTAGGAGGTACCTCTAACTGTTCAATCCTTCCCTTATAAAATGCATCTCTATTCCTCATGAACATATGATCTCTAGGCGAAAACTAATGTTAACAATCAAACTAAGACACTTTTCCACCATTCTTCAATCTAAATGCCTTAGTTCACTCCATACAAACTGGACATGCTAATTTTCCTGCTGTCATCCAACCTAATAGCATGCCATAAGCAGGAAAATCATTGATTGTACATATGAGAGCTGCCCTCAATTGAAAGTTCTGCTTTTTAGAGATGTCATAAGTTTCTACGCCATCTTCCCATAACAATTTCAACTTATCAATTAACAATTGTAAATAAACATCAATTCTGCTCTTAGGATTATGTGGACCAGGTATTATGCAAGTCAAGAACATGTAAGGAGTTGTCAAACACAATTTGGGAGGTAAATTATATGGAGTTACAATAATCGGCCAACATGAATACGGTGTAGCATATTAACTAAAGGGGTTAAATCCATCTACACATAATCCAAGCTTAACATTTCTTAGCTCAGATGCAAAATTCGTATGAATTTCATCAAAATGCTTCCAAGTAAACCCATCAAAAGGATGACATAAAATACTAGAATTTCTTTTGTTTTCAAAGTGCCACCTCATATGCTCAACTGATTTCAAAGATGCATATAATCTTTTGAGCTAAGGAATTAGGGGTAAGTAATATGTCCTTTTGTAAGGAATTGGCTTTCTCATTTCACGACCTCTTACAATTGGCTTAAAATGGGGATGATTGCAAAATGTGCATTCATTTAGATTAGCATCAATTGTATAAAACAACATACAACCATTGATACAATAATCAATCTTCATAAAACTTAACCCCAATTTTGAAACCAATTTCTTTGCTTGGTAAAAGTTATTTGGGACATGATTTTCTGTGGGATTTGAGGATTTAATAAGTTCTACCATTCGATCAAAACAACCTTGAGACATATTGTAGTAAGATGTTAAGCACATAATTTGTAGAGTCATAGACAACTTATAATAAGTTTCACAACCTGACCATAACAGTCGTTGGACAGCAGCCAACATGTCATAAAAGCCTTGAGCATCTATGTTTGGATGTTCCTTTCTATTTGGTTTAATGCCTTCCTCATGATTCATTTCAGTATGGCTACTAGTTCCCATAGCATCATAAACTAGATTTTCATACCTATTGTTCGCAGCATCACCACAAAAATGAGAATTACTAGGAGCTCCCCTATGTACATTGAAATCCAAAGGTTTAGTCGCCCCATGTGCAATCCAATACCAATAATTAGGCTGAAACCCATATTTTAATAAATGTACATGCACTTCATCTGGTATCAAAAATTTCAAATTCTTACATTTTGAACAATGACACCTTATTCCTCCATCCACCAAACATTGAGGTTGGACGGATGCATAGTCAATAAAATTTTTCACACCAACAACAAACTCTCTTGTATAATCTTTTTGATTTGGCAAGAGCCAGTTATACATCCAACTCTTCTCAGCGTAAATATTCATATTCTGTAAATGAGTAAATTCATTTAAAAAAGATCTCAATTTGAGTGATCCAAAAGTAATTTTATTATAAACATTTTGATTTTGATAAAACTATTTGATTATTTACTTTATTAATGTATGTTCATTAGAAAGTAATTGTTCACAGTATAATAAAATTGATTATTAATATTATTATTATAAATTATTATTTAGAGATGAATATATTTGACAAATAAAAAAAATGAAGAGTAATCGACAAAAGAATTAAAGGATGACCTAACAAATGAAGTAGGTCAAAAAATTATTTTTGAGTTTGTTTGATTTGGGATATTAACATTTACTATAACTTTTAATATAAGGTAATCTCTTGTTTGATATGGGTCGGCTCGTGATTTGTCCAAAGCCTGTACTAAGATGAGATTAATAGCTATTAAAGTAGTGGGTTTGAGGGTAGGATTATGTAATCTCAATCCTCATTGAAATTTGATTTGGATATAAATATCAAAATTATTCTTCAAATTCATATATTATTTTCATTTCTGCATTAATTTTGTGATTCTTATAGCAAGAATTTTGTCCAAACATCTCTATAAAATAAGATTACCAAATTGCCCAAAACTTAAGACTAAACATAATGAGAACATCATTTTATTGAAAACAATTAATAATATTAGTAAACATATAATGACACATAAACACTCCCCCTTATATCCATCATCATCATGCAAACAATTAAAAACCAATCAACAACAAATGAGAAGGCTCCACCCCTTCTCCCAACACCCCATCCACCTTCTTAATTCCACCAATTCTAAACATTTCTAATGTAATGTACTATAAAAATATATAAAATTAAAACAAGATATCCAAACTTACCTCTAAATGCTCCACAAAAATCGACACTTACAAAAGATTTCCACCAAGTCAAGAGAGCCTACATCATTAGGTACATGTTACAAGCACACATATTTATTAATAAATCATAATTCCACAAACTAAATAAAAACTTAAACATTGTATTCAATTATTATTTGATATAACTAACATGTAAATCAAGTTTTAACTAAAACATAACCAAATTTTAACTAATTGAGATAATTAACTAAAACATATTAATAACAACTAAAACATAATTTAAATTTTAACTAATGGAAATAATTCACTAAAATATATTAATAATAACTAAAATTTTGTGATGGATTTTTCTGTCACTAATATTTTTCCAATTTTTTATACAATTTGTGAAGGAAAATTTTGTGATGGATTTTTTATCACAAATTACAACGAATTTTTTCCATTGCAAAAATCCATCGCAAACTGCCCCTTTTTTTAGTAGTGTGTTACCTCTTGATTAGCGGAAGATTTATTAATACCACCTTGGATCGAAGATCATCTACAAGCTTTGAATGCGTAAAAACTCCACATCCTTTGATTTGAAAGGCCTTCTAAGAATTTCTTCTTCTCGCCTTGTTGGGCTGCTACCAAAGCTTCCACAAGCTTACGCACCTTAAACCTTTAGGACTATTTGATGATACCCCCTGAAAGATAAAACAAATTAACTATGAATTTGAGAGAATATTTTATGAGTGAATACTCAAGTTAATATGTCTTCAACTACTACGAAGAGGACCTATTTATAGCTGAGTCTTCCAAAAGTCCAATCCAACTAGAAGATTTAGATAATATCTATCTCGCACAAAGAAGAGTTATCTTTCTCGATATGGATAAGTGTTATTTATCCACATTTTTTCACAAGAAAGAGTTCTTTTCCAATAAAACCTACTATTTCTTATAGATGTAGATAAGATTTTATTCAAATACAGATATCTATTGGGTCAAGAGTCTAAAACCCAACCTAGTTCTTAACATCTCCCACTCATTCATATTTGACTCAATCTCATTGAATTCATAAACTTTCACATCCTTTCTTTCATATAGGGAATAAGGCATGCGACCAAGCAAGAGTAATTCAAGTGAGGAGAGTTATATTAAACTACCACCAAACTAGCATAACCCTACAACTTAAAACTCACTAAATACCTCAAACAACTCACTAAATACCTCAAACTATGTGGTCGCACTAAATCAAGTATCTCCGATTCCTCATATCAAATGGAGCACACCTGACTCTTCCCACTACGTATCTATGCTCATGACTATGTCAAACACTTTTAACATAGTCGGCCAATTATGAGCCATAGAACAAGAGTGTGTTACCAACTTTAGTTCTTCCTTAGCTCTTCATGCTAATTCGCTTGGTCTTGACAACTTTCCTAGTCATGCTTTGATAGACCAAATTAATCATGGCCATTGAAGGCATGCTAAATTAGCGTCATCAAGCTTACATTTCATGACATGGTCTAGAGTCTCAAAGGGTACAAAAGATAATAATAAGGGCTCCCACAGTAATGAAGCAGTGACCTATTCAATCACTTTCCTTAGAGGTTGTCGCATTGCACATGTAGTATGAATACATGTTATGATGGAGCTCCAACTCAATTTTAGGCATGTCATGCTCTTAACATCATACGAACCTTAGTCTAATCACTATTTAAGCACCTATTCTATGCAACACTAGATAATCATTCCAAAATATCTTCTAGTATTTTGCAAGTTCAGCTACAAATAGGCCTTTATGACATTGGACATTCTACATAATTAACCAAATATGATCTCATCTTAACCTCTAAGCTAAGGTGACTATTAAGTTATGTTTTAACCTTCCTTGCTTTTCAAAAAAACATAAAGGTGATCATTCATATACATCTCAATAATGCATACATGATCTATAAGCTCATCCTGCTTGCTATCAAAGCACTAGGGCGATTGCCCATGTGAGTGGGTCAATTAAGGCCCGGTGACATTCACATATATTATAAACCCAGTACACTAACATAAAAAGGAAAGAGAACATTCTAATTTTGTTAATCAATAAAATTATTTATACAAGCTAATAATCAAATCCTACAAAGTCCCATACTACTAGCATACCTTTGGAACATATATATACGTAAAGGCTTGGTAAATGGATCAACAACTATATCGCTAGTAGAAATATGCTTGAGAATTACCTGTCCTTGCACAATACTATCTCAAATAAAGTGATATCTAGTATCTGTATGCTTGGTCCTCCTACGGTACTTAGGGTCCTTAGCATATGCCAAAGCAACCATGTTATCACAATAGATAACAACTACATCAACATGCATTGTAATATGCAAACTTTGAAGAAATCTCCTTAACTAGATAGCCTCTTACTGTTGATGTACAAGCAACATATTCTGCTTCCATTGTGGACAAAGAAATGCAAGGCTGCTTCTTGCTACACCAAGTGATAGCAACACCTCATAATAAGAATGCATATCCCAATGTGGATTTGTGTTCATCTCTGTTTGTTGATCCATCAACATCACTATATCCAATTAGTCTTAAACTACCTCCATGGTAGCACAAAGTGAGATCACTTGTTCCTTTCAAATATCTAAGTATCCTTTTGACTACTGCTCAATGATCGGGTCTAAGATTACTTTGATATCTACTTACCATCCCAACTACAAAGCACATGTTGGTTGAGCACACATCATAACATACATCACACTTCCTACAGTGCTCACATATGGAACATTGACCATGCGCTTCCTTTCTTCTTTTATCTTTTAGCACATTTCTTTGCCAAAAACACAACTTTTATCCACGGGTGTGTCTATAGGGTTAGCATTATGCATACAAAATTGTGCTATAATTCTCTTGATGTAAGTCTCTTGAAATTAACTTAATTATCTTCTAGAATGATCCTGGTGTATCTTCATGCCAAGTATAAATTCAGCCTCCCCCATGTCCTTCATTTCAAATATGGAAAATAGCTACGTCTGAGTGGCAACAATCAATTCCATGTCATTTCCAACCAACAAAATATTGTCCACATATAGTGAGAGTATCAAAAAACTCTTCCAATTTCTCTTAACATACACATAATGGTCTTCCTCGATCATTATGAAGCCTATCAATATGATAGCCCGATGAAATCGATAGTATAATTGTTTGGATAATTATTTCAACTTATAGATGGAACATTTTAAGCGACAAACTTTGCACTCCTATCCCATTTCTTGAAACTCCATTGGTTGATCTATATAGATCTCTTTGTCTAGTTCTCCATTGAGAAATGCTATCTTAACATCTATCTAAAACAATTCCAGATCTAAGTAGATGACTATGGCTAGAATTAGGTGAATAAAGGTCAACCTTACCACCAAGGAGATCATCTCTTCATAGTCTACCTCCTCTTTGTGGGTATAACCCTTCACCACAAGTTGAGCTTTATACTTGTTAATTGATCCATTTGCCTTTCGCTTAACCTTTATAACCCACTTGATTCCAATAGTCTTACGTCTAGCTAAAAAATCTATAAGCTCCCACACAATATTCTTAGCTATTGAGCTAATCTCTTTTTCTATTATAGTTATCCACTTTTTTGCATTAAGAGAAATTACTACTTCATTATAAGTAGCTGGCTTATTAATATCCACAACAACATTCATGAAAAATTCTTCTTCAATTTCATAATGTCGATAGGGTAATTTTCCACGTCTATTTCATCATAACTGTGGATTTTGAGAGTCTTTTCCAATAGAACATAGGGTCACTATCATTATCTCAGTCAATTACTGGATAAGGTTACAAGCCCTCACCATTGTCAGAGATAGATACACCGCCTTAAGGATCTTGTAAATCATATAGTTCAAGATCTCCTTTTACTTCTCCTATAGTTAGAAAATCCTCCTCAAGGAAATCCACATTACAGGACCTAATCTCAGTCATTCCTCCATCAGGGTGTTCACCGTATAAAATATATCCTTTTGGGTGTTCACAATTTCTCATAAAGACATGTTTACTTGCTCCAAGACCAAGTTTTCCATACTTATGAGAAGTATTTTGCACAAACACTGCTAACTCATAGGGTTGTAAACCTTCTAAATTAGGTTTTCTTCCATGCCAAAGTTCATAGAGTGTTGAATGAATTGATTTGGATGACACATGGTTTAAAATATATGCGGCAGTTAAAATTAAATCTCCCCATCATGATATTGGAAGATTTGCTTGCACCATTATTGATTTGGCCATATCCAAAAGTGTTTGATTCCTCTTTTCTGCAACTCCATTTTGTTGTGGAGTGTGTGGAATCATTAATTGTATTATTATACCATTTTCCTCACATATTTGTTTAAATTGATCAGAGAAATATTCTCACCCTCTATTAGTACGTAAAACCTTAAGTTTTTTTATCCCTTTGATTCTCAACCTCTGCCAAGAATCACTTAAAATAATCAAGCGCTTTTAACCAATGAGATAAGAGATATATTGAACTTTATGCGAATAATCATCAATGAATATGAGGAAATAGTATGTACTGTGTCGTGTCCTTATATTCATGGGTCTACATATGTCTGAGTGGACTAACTTTATGAATGGGTAGCCCTTTTAACCTTTTCGAAAGGCTTCCGACAAGCGTTTCCCACCAAACATGGTTCACACACAAGGAGATTGACCTTAGCGAGGGGCCCTAATAGGCCTCCTTGAGCTAACCTAGTCATCCTATCCTGCCTTATGTGTCCTAATCTTACATGCCATTTAACATAATCAGAAATCATATCTACAATGGAAAAAACAAAAAAAACGTAATTATTTGATAATTCTAACATGAAAATCCATTATGCATAAAACCTAGTCCATAAAGGTCTTTACCAAAAAAAATAGACAAACTAGTGTCCTCAAATAGCAAGAGAAGAAGAAGAAGAAGAAAAAAAAAAAAGAAAGAAAAACACCATCTCTTAGAAGTACATATTGCACATCATAAAAAAGTAGCTCACGCCTAGTGTTGAGCTTTAGCTGGTATGTGCCGACTCCAAAGACTTTCTCTCATGTGCCATTCCCCATAGCAATGTAATGTCTACATGCTGGCACTTGATGGTAATCTATGTATCCTGCTCGATCTCTTGTCACATATTTTGTTGCTCCTATGTTTATAATCTAACTAAGGAGAGAATTAGTAACTAATACATATGAGCAAACAAAATAATTGAGAGAGCTTTGCATAGGCCTTACCTTCTTCGACTCAGTGCAATCACAAGCAAAGTGACCTATCTTTATGCAGTTGAAACATTTAACCTTTCTTGGGTCTTTCTTTCCACCCTTTTTTCCTTAATAATACTTCATAACCTTATCGCCTTGTGGGCCAAGTTTTTGTTTTGATTATTATTTTGTCTAGTACGAGTTTGTTTGTTCCCACGCTTGCCTTTATTTGGCTTACGCAAACCAGCATGTGCGACAAGAGTAGTTGCTTATACGCATTCTGACTCTCTACAATCAGCCTCCAACTTAAGGTGATTGGCGACACTATCGAACATCTTTATTTGCTCGTTACGCATTAGCACAAGCTTAACATGTCCCTTAAGTCTGCTCAGGTAGCAACCTAAGGACAATCAGAACTTGTTGGTCTGTGAGCTCACTTCCAACATTTTGAAGTTCTCGAAGCATATCTTTCATCACATCAAATGTTAGATCATCAAGTGTTTCGAGTCGAGTACATGCTGTTTGAACTTGAGAGTGAGTGCCCACAGTCTAGTAGCCAAGGTGCTACCATACATGACCTTTAACACCTCCCATAGCTCTTTAGCCATAGGATATTTCTCAAATTTATAGATCAAATTATCATGCATACAGCTCTGCATGGTAAAGCGTGCACTCATGTCTTGATCCACCCACTTATTGTCTACATCCAAATCGTGATGATATTGGGCAATTTGTCCATTTTCTTGCTCAATAGGCATAGCCATGGAAGTGGTGAGATGATCAAGGATCTTTTCTTTGTGCAATAAATATTGAATTTTTCTATGCCACATTGCATAATTGTGGCCATCAAGTTTGCCAGAACCGTGAAGGTCAGAAAAGCTGTTTGAGTTTCCATAACTGTTTGACATGCACATTTATGTTAAGCATTGGTCTAATATTTTATTTTGGATCCAAGTAAATTTTATTATTCTCTTTATTTCCATAAAATTGAAAATTTCACCATTGAGGCTAGTAATCATCTCCCACTAAAGTAAAGAGTTTAATTAAATTATCAATCTAAAAATAAAATAACTTTATGTCCATAAACAAATAATTTGAGCATTTACAATTTGAAAGCATCTTTCATAATCACATAGAGAATTTAATTTTATCAAAAATGGAATTCCGTTAATAAAATTGCATGCTCAAAAAATTCTCATGCTCTTTATGAACAATTATCCATAATTTTTTACATCAAAGGTAACAACTCAAATTATATTGCTTTCAAATTAACAATTAATGTTAACCCCACATTAACAATAAAAATTGTGTAAGTATTCACTACTTTACAAAAATCACAACAAACTTCTCATGCATTTGAATTCAATTTAAATAGCAATAAAATACTAGCATGCTACTATATCATAATTCAAATTACAATCATAGATGCCTAATTCATAATTAAGTCCAAAATCTAAACAAATTTGAACATGGCAATCAAAATTTTCAACATGATTTAAACCCACAAAGAACAATGTTGCGTTAAGAGATTGCAGGATCATGCAAGACAATTTCCATGACAAGTACTGAAAGTGAAAAACATATTCATGCACTTCATTTTTCAAGGTTCCTGTCGGCCATGAGTTTCTTACAAAAGAAATCATGCTTGTGATAGATTTCAAATTTTAATACATCAAGCAAAATAAATAAATATTCTAATGCATTTTAAAATTGTGAGATCGAGCCCTGTTGGCTTTGATACCACCATTGGAAACAGTGGCGTATCCACAAATTTAGGTAAGTGGGGTCAAAATATTAATAAAAAATAAATTAAAATAATTAATATTTAATAAAAATAAATTTTAAATATATTAATTCAATTGTCCTCGATGAGTTTTCATATTCTGAAATGTCATCATAATATCATCATCTGAAATGCTCATAAATACATCTCCTTCTTTATTAGTAATTAAACAATCATTAAGGAAGTCATCATCCATTCAGTTCCGCAAATTAGTTTTTATAAATTTCATCGTTGAGAAAGCTCTCTCTAAATGTTTCTTTGTCTCAACTAACTTTTTGGATAGATCACTAATTCCGTTCACGTCAGAAAATCTTATATTCTCATAACTCATATCAATTATATAATTCTCAAGTTGACAACAAAGCTCAACTAAATCATATTCTCTAAAATCATTAGGATATAATGCAACCAATCTCATGATCTTTTCTATATCAAAACTTGCAAACGACTGAGATGGAGACAAACAAGCCATACCATGAAATAAGTCAGATCTTACCTCATTAAATCAATTATTTAATTCCTGAAGTTGCCAATTGATAACTTTATTAAATACTTCAATACGGTAATGATGTAAAACTGTATACTCATCAACTCTTCACTTTGATCTTCTCAAAAGACATAGAGATCATCAAATATAGGTATCTCAATATCATGTTTGATGCAAAATTCAAACACCTTACCAATAAGTGAATCCCATCCACTATCTCTTGTCTTTTGCAACCATTTCTTTGCTACTCGAACAAGCAACATGGCATTTATAATATCTTGTTCCCCTCTTCGTAAAGAAAAACCAAGCTCATTTTTTATACTAAGAATATTCTTCATAAAATACAACATGAAAACAAATTCAAATTTTAGACAAGCATCAACAAGCCCACATGTTTTCCATTTTTCGTCTAATAAGTCTGTATCCGTACTGACAGTATCAAGCACATCAATTATTGAATCAAGCAATAGAATGAAGTCAACAAAAGACTTAAAGTGAGATCCCCAATGAGTATCACTTGGTCTTGCAAGACCTAATTCTTGATGTGGACCACTACCAATCTGAAGCTCACCCATTTCAAATGCCTTTTGGATTTTGAGAATTTGTGCATCTCGAAGCTCATCTCTACGTTTTAAAGAAGCTCTCACCACATTTATCACAACTAAAACTAAGTTAACAACTCTAGCAACATCATCACATTTCTTCCTAATCCCAACAACAGGCAATTGAAGTTGAAGAGAAAAATAATGAACTGAATGAGCCGACCTATTTTTCATTGAATTAAAGCTTTAAGTCCATTAAATTCACTTTGCATGTTACTTGCTCCATCATAGCATTGACCATGTATATATGATGTACTTAATGAATGTTGAGCAAGCAATGAAGCAACTCTTTCTTTTAGAGATAAAGCACTAGTATCACGAATGTAAAGAATTCCAATAAATCGCTCCATTACAAATCCTCTCCTATCAACATATTGCAAAACAAGAGCCATTTGCTCCTTACATTATATATCATGGGCTTCATCAGCAAGTATACTAAAGTAATCACCATTTAAATCCTCTATGATGACCTTAGCTGTTTCCATAGCACATGCGCATATAATTTCTTTTTGTATTGTTGGACAAGTGAGCTGATTATTTTTTTGGTGCTTTTCTCAATATTGCGGCAACATCTTTTTCACAATTTTTTGTGTAGTATATCAAAAGTTCAAGAAAGTTACCTTTAGTTGATGATAATGCACTTGCATCATGACCTTGAAGTGCCATTCCTTGACCCAAAAGAAATCTCACAGCCTTAATTGATGCAATTAAACGTATTCGATACTCCAACTTAGCTTGGCTTGATTGCTTATCCAAAGTTGCTTGAATGGATTGACTCTATTGCATCAAATCTTCACACGTCTTCTTTGATTTGTGATGATCACTATTAGGCCCACCGATATAAGTAGCAAATCTTTCATTTTTATTCCAAGCCCGAAATCCTTTAGTTGAAAATGCATCTCCCCCACGTTGATGTACATCTTCATCCTTAAATAGATAACAAGGAAGACAAAAGGTTGCATCTGATGATATACTATATTCAACCAATCAGGATAAATATCAAACCACTTACGATTAAATCGACACATCACGCCAGACATTTCAGTTTGTGGAAAATTGTAATTTTGTGGTTGACAAGAACCTTTTTGAATATATGATTTTCTTACTATATCGCGAACATTTGGATGATATTTCAAAATTGGTAGTTTTTCTACAGGATCGGCCTTTAAATAGTCTAAATCAACTCCTTGACTTTATTTTTCATGCAATTGTGTTCTCAAATTATCGTTGCAAGGCGGATCTTCAGATTAATTGACACTTTCTTGAAAGAGAGGTAAATTATGTGAAGATGAAACAGAGCCTCCAAACTTCAAATTTTGGGTGAAAAACTTATCTATTGACATGTTAACACTGTAAAATAAATTTAAATTCAGTTAATTTAGTTTCTTTCACTATTCATAATTCTTATATATTCACAATTTCTATATTCTAACCATAAACCCTAACTTTTTTATCTAATGCAATAATCATCAATTGCATAACAATTAATAACAAGTTAACAGTTAAAATATGCATATACAAAAAGTTAATAAATTAACATTATCAATTTATCCTAAATTTTAATTGATTAAACTCTAATTGTTTTTATCCATTATAAAAAAATCCTAACCTTTTCATCTAATGCAACAATCATCAATTACATAACAATTAATAACAAGTTAGCAATTAAAATATGCATTTGCAAAAAGTTAATGAATTAACATTACCAATTTATCCTAAATTTTAATTGATTAAACACTAACTTTTTTTTACCCATTAAAAAAAATTCCTAACTTTTTCATCTAATGCAATATTCATCAATTACATAATAATTAATAACAAGTTAAAAATTAAAATATGCATATGCAAAAAGTTAATAAATTAACGTTATCAATTTATCCTAAATTTTAATTGATTAAACTCAAACTTTTTTTTGCCCAGTAAAAAAATCCTAACTTTTATTATTTAATGTAATAATCATCATTTACATAATGATTAATAACAAGTTAACAAATAGAATACACATATACAAAAAGCTAATCAAGTCAACAATTTAAAAAAAAAAAAGCCCCAATTTTGCTAATACAAAAATCAAGAAACAAACAAAAGAAAAGTAAATAACTTACATTGTTTTGGCCTTTAATATTCTTTTTAAATCCCAAGTTGTGGATAATATTTAAAAAAAAAAAAAGAATCTTGGGCCTCTGTTTGCTACTTTCTGGGAGGGAAAGGAATAATGGAGAAAAAGAGTTGAAGTGAGGCTATGTGGGGGGACCACTCTGTTTTGCTGTTTTTTGACCTTTTTTTTTATTTTTTTTTCTATTTAGTTAACTCCACAATTGATAAAAACAAAGGGGTGGGTGCAACAATTGAGGCTCAAACTCATGACCATCTAGCGCCCCTTGATCTTACACCCCAGCCAACAACCAACTTTGCTAGGGTCATTTTATTAATAAGTAGGGTGAATTGACCCCACATGTTTGGCTGTAAATCCTCCACTTGTTGGAAAATCATAATCAAATATATAATAAAATTAATCATATAAATCATGATATCAAATAAGGTGGTTCAATGTTACCTTTTGATCAGCGGAAGATTTATCAATACCACCTTGGATCGAAGCATGTCTACAAGCTTTAAATGCGTAAAAACTCCACATCCTTTAATTTGAAAGGCCTTTTATCAATTTCTTATTCTTGCCTTGAGGAGCTACTACCAGAGCTTCCACAAGTTTACACACCTTATACCCTTGGGACTATTTGGTGATACCCCAGGAAACTAAGCAAATTAAATATGAATTTGAGAGAACATTTTATGAGTGAATACTCAAGTTGTGTATCTTCTACTATGAAAATGACATATTTATAGGTGAGTCTTCCAAGAGTCTAATCCAACTAGGAGATTTAGATAATGTCTATTCCATACAAGGAAGAGTTATCCTCCTAAATATAGATGAGTGTTATCTATCAACATCTTTTCACAAGGAAGAGTTCTTTTCCAACAAGAACTACTATTCCTTATAGGTGTAGATAAAATTTTATTTAAATATGGATGTTTATTGGGTCAAGAGTTCAAAACCCAACCCAATCCTAACACTTTAGAATCCAATTTTCATCTTTTCGTTTGGTGCTGTTTGGTTGTTTCTTCATTTCTCAATTAGTTCAGTTAGTCTATTACAAAATTGTTAAACTGAAGTTTCTAGAGGGTTAGCTGGCTTAATATAAAGCTCATGCCTCTCCCCAACCCAAATGAACAAAAATAATGGAAGTCATTATCCATAGATAATTGTTTTCTTCTCAGTCCTCTTGCTTTTATTCTGTTTTCAGTTTTTCTATCCCCACTCTCCTAGGAAGGAATGATTTCTTTGTTTGAGTACTTGCAGATTCGGCAAGGAACCCACCGCCCTCATGTCTTTACAGGGTAGGTCGCAACTTGCTAGAGTCAACTTTTTAAGTGCGCTTGGGAAGGTAAAGCTCTTAGGGAAGGACACAAGATCTTCCGGCAAGACGTACTTCCAAAACGAGATGTATAGTGTCTCGAGTTGGCCAAGACATACGAGATTGTTGAGGCTAAGCTTCTGCCACTTATCCTAGGTGTCATTGTTTGGACTCTTGTAAAATACTTTCAATTTCTAAAGGCTGGGAATCATTTCTATGATCTCATAAAAAATTACTACAGAAAACAACTGGCTTTTGTGACCGCCAAATTGGTCACAAATTTAATAAAAATGCGGTCACTAAGTTAGTGACCGCATTTGTGACCACTTACGGTAGTCACAAAAACCCTCATCACAAATTGAAATTTGTGACAGCTGGAGCATATGGTCACTAATTTTTTAAATTCTGTCACAAAATAATTGACAAAAGAGTGAACAATGGTTACTGATAGTGACCAATTTTGGGGGGTCACTGATAGGCAATCACTAAGCGGTCACTAATTAGCGGTCACCAATTAGTGACCACTTTGTAACCACCTATTAGTGACCAATTTGGCTGCGGTCACTAATTTTTTTGTAATTTTTTTTTACTTTTTAATATTAAATGGATACTCTTTATTCTCATTTACAACAATGTAAAACTACACAATTCAAAATAATAATTCACATAAAAAATACAAAATTGTATCCAAAATTCAATAATATTATATATATCTAAATTGATAAACAAAACAAAGATCTTTAAATATAAACAAATTCATTCAGTCTAAACATGTCAATTATAAAAATAAAGTAATCCAAAAACTATGTTCATAAATAACTACAAGACTAAAAAGTAATCCAAAAACTATGTCCAAGAGCTTCAAGATCAACTTTTCTCAAGCCATGGTCCACAAAGCTACTTTCAGCACCTAATTATTTCAATTCATAATAGAGAAAAAGTCATTCAACTACAAATTTCTTACAAAGATCAATTAATTTACCAAATTATGGACAACATGAGTACAAAAGACATAGGTAAAAATATAGACATATTTGTTTGAAGGAAGGGGGACAAAAAGTATAAGCACATCATCACAAAAGCACTCAAAACATATGACGTCTATCAATAAATGACAATCACACTACTTGTGTTCTTCCAAAGACTAAAAATTCTCTATTTTCAAGAAATAAAATTAATAAACTCTTGGACATAATATATACTAATTAAAAAGTGATCTATATAAGAGAAAATGAAAGGCAAATAAATATTCAAATTACAAAATACTTGGGAAAAATGCAATAGATTGATCCATACCAATATACAAAAAAATGGTGTTTCCCAATAGCAAATCTACCAAGTATAAATGCATCAAAGTTAGTATGGAATCAAAATAGGGATTCCAAATAGTAAATATTGCTTTATTCAATAAAATCCTTAACTATTAATTAAAAATAAACTCAAAAATATCATTACAAATAAGATATGAACCACATGCTTCTTGCTTTTAGGTCTAAAGACAATATTAAACAAAATATTGACTACGTAATTCATAAACACAATCTATATGAATATAATTTAACACTAAAATAATTTTGCATTCTTATTGTTGTTGACTTTTTACAATGCCCCAAAATGCAAAATTAGAATCACAATTCTTAATAAATACATTGATTACATAATTCATGAACACAATTCATATAATTCATGTGTAACTTATTGCAAATGTATAAGGAAACATAATAAACAAAATATTGACTACATAATTCATAGACACAATTCAAATAATTATAACTTAACACTAAAATAAATTACCTCTTTACATTGCCCCCAAATGCAAAATTTTGAGTCTGCAAATTTAAAAAAATAATAATAACTTTAATTATACAAAATTAATTAATTAATTAATTAATTAAAAAATAGAAAAAGAAAAAGAAAACAAAAACACCCAGCAACAGCAGCGACCCAATTGCTGCTAGGTGAGAGACCCGCTACTGGGTTCTAAGGAACCCAACAGCGGACCAACCGCCCAGCCACTATTGGGTTCCCGTTGTTGGTCTGAGAAACTCAGCAGTAGCTAGCCCCCCTCCCCTCAAAAAAATGTGGAGGGTGAGAGCCAACAAATTTGTTGGCTCTCGCTCCTCTCGATCATCTCGCCGACAAGTTTGGGAAAAAAAAAACAGAAGGAAGAAGGAAGAAGAAAGGGGGAAGAGAGTTTCCCAAAGTGAGTTAGTAAAAAGTGAGGGAGGAATAGAAATTGAAATGTAAATAAAGATTAGGGTTTAGTCACTTGGTTATTTGTGGTTTTTGGATCTTTTATTGTTTTATATTTTATTTTGATATTTTTTATTAAATTAGAGTAATTAATTTTCTTTATTTTAAAATTTAATTTTTCACTAGTTAGTAAAATTAAATATTTAAAAGTTATATGGGTGAGTTTATAATCTTCTCAAAATATTTTATAAGATGTTTTGGTACTTTATAAGAAGTCAAAAAGTGTTTCATAATCTTTTTTAAGAAAAGAGATTATAAAGATTTTAAAATAAGATATTAGAAACTTATAAACTCTTTTTAAAAAGGTAAGGAATTTTTAACTTATTTTTAAGATTTTAACAAGCTCACTAAGTTTTAATTATATTAATTATAAAATTATCATTATTAATACCTTATAAGCTCCAAAATCTCATTATCCAAACACAAATCCAAGCAAGTAAACAAAATATTGATATAATTTTCAAATAATGAATCATACGCTTATCAATCATATCTAATTCTATCATACCAAGCAAACGAGCCCTATATGTATGTATGTTTATAGTTTGATGATATATATGTATATGTATGTATATGCATATATATATATAAAGATTGTAAAGAAATAATGTGTAATTAATTTAATTCATAATTTATTTTGATATTTTATATTTTTTTTAGAATTATAAATAACAAATGATGTATTACTTTAAAGAAAGTATTCGTCAATTAAAATTACACGTCATTTCTTTACAATTAAAGAAAGCATTCGCCAGTTTTAATTAAAATGAACTATTTTGACTATTTATTATTCCATATTTGTGTGTATATAAAACTTAATTAATTATATTTAATTATATATGTAATTTTTTATCTGTATAAAATATAATTTATATAAATATAATAATTCATTTGGATAATTAATAAATTAAATTTTATTAATATATAATAAGTTATCTAAATAAGTTAAAGCATTAAAGAATTAATACATTATTTTCTAGATAAATTATTTAGCAATAAATAAAGTAATTACTTAAAACTAATTTATTAAATTAATAGATTATTATGTTAATATTAGATGATAATTAAATTTTTATAATTTTAAGAAATGACGTGATTAATAATTAATACTTTAATAGGTATTACTATCTTCATATTATAACTTCATATTATATGTTATTGTAACATGTGACATTATTTATTAAATTAAAAATGTGTTATTTACTTATACCTAAAATTTATTTGACTACACAAACAATAACTTATTTACATGTATTATTTAATTATATGTGTAATATTTATCTATTTAAATTATAATTTATAAAAATATAATATGATTAGACAAATTAATTTTATTAATTACAAAAATATAATAATTTATTTTGTTAATTAGACAAATTAATTTTATTAATATAATATGTTATCTAATTAACTTAAAGTATTATATAAATATTTAATGACTGCTTTTGTGACCCACGGGTAATAGGTCACTAATTTAGTGACCACTTTTGTGATCCAAGACAAATCAGTGACCGCTTTATGACCAAAGAAAAATCGGTCACTAATTTAGCGACTGCTTGTGTGATCCAAAAAAAAAAATCAATGACCACTTTTGTGACCCAAAGAAAAATCGATCACTAATTTAGTGACCACGTTTATGACCAAAAAAATCAGTTACTAATTTAATGACCAATTAGTGACCTCCATGTTTAGGGTCACTAATTCCATCACAAATCAGTCACTAATCTGTTACTATAATTTTAAAAAAAGTTTCAAATAAAATCAGTCACAAATCAGTGACCGCTAGGAAGAGTCACTATTTAGCGGTCACTAAAACCAAGTTTTTTGGTAGTGGATTAATGTTTGAAGATTCAAAAGTTTGGATGTGGATGGAGAAAGATCTAACATGCCACTGTTGAATCCGCAGAGAGCGAGGAACCTTAAATGAAATAGTTCCAAAATTTCATTAGGAAATGACTTGAAAGGTATATCTGGTAGATCTAATACTCTTAACTGTTGAGAGCCCATTGCAAATAATAAAGCTTTCATGTCATCACCAAAATGAAGAATAGAACATATAAGTCACATTCTTCTATTTATGTGTACTGTGAAGGAGCACTAGCGTACCTTCCTTATGGCTTTTGAGAGTGAGTTTTTTCTTTTCATCCAGGACATGAAGGAAATTCTTGTGATGAACTCTTTCCGTGTATAATTCTCTCATTACATCATAGCTGCTGCAATACTTAAATTTGCCATTGAACTTCTTCTTAGTGACCAAAATAAGATATCTACTAATAAGATCCTCTAAATACTACTCAACTACTTCTTTTAAACTTTTAGATTCAATTGGCTTTACAAATTCATCAATAACCCATAACTTGATGAATTTAGATATATGGATTTCATAATCTTTTGGAAAGCCCCCCATATAAGGAAAGCATAGTATTAAATGGTGAGGCAAGCGATTATAACTCAAAGAAAGTATCTATGAGAAGTGTTCATCATTTTGAGTAGTAGCAGTTGACCTTATATTTCTTGCAATCTCTACCCAATCATATTGTGTCTTATTAATCTTGGAGAGGAGTCCTGCAACCACAACAATTGCAAGAGGAAGTCCTTGAAAACTATTTGCAATCAGCCTTCCAATATCCTCAACTTTAGGGGGCAAAATACTCTTTCACAAAATAGATCCCAACTTTGATCTTTATTTAGGAATTGCATCTGGTAAAAGGAAATCCACAACTATTAGGATAAATAGCCACATCAATAGCTTGGTGGTAATCATCATACGACTTCCATTTGAATCAACTGGAAATATCCTCTTTAAGTCAACCCAAACTTTTGTATCCCACATATCAACAATTATAATGAGATATCTCCTTCCTTTTAAATGTTTGTATATCTATTCTCTTAGTACATGATCCTCCTCCTCTTTACTTAATTCCTTGTTTAGATTCATGGAATTTATAATATCTAGAAGAACTTTTCACAAATGAAAATCTTGAGATACAATGACCCAATCATGGCAATAAAAGTGACACACTATGAGTTCATCATCAAAGATAATTCTAGCAAAAGTGGTCATACCAATACCGCCCATCCCAGCAATTGAAATAACCTGAAGTTCTGATGGATGCCCACAGATCTGGCATTTTATTGTTGTCAGGCATTCTTTAAATCCCACCGTGGTACTTCCACCATTCGATGCTTGTTTTGATGCTCCAGACTCTACAGAATAAACATTGTTGAGCTACAAATCTTCAGTTTTGCAGCTTTTCTTGATCCTCATTGCTTCTTCCACAATGGAATCAACTTCTTCCTTCACCTTGTCTAAGCCTTGAAGTTGTTGCGGATTAACCTGATTTGAAATTTGAGATTCAATAATATGCTGTGCTTGTACGCTCCATCTCTGATTCACCTTTCTGGCAAATCAGCTGCTTCTTCACCTTTTGGTAAATAATAATCTCCGATTGATGTTTACAAAAGGCTGAATTTTTCATAGACAGATGCAATTTGTTGTTAGTTGAAAAGGAAGTTGGGATATCGATCACGAAGAATGATGTCCTCGAGCAACTGCACAAGTGAAACAAAAGCAGCATAATAAGTCATAGTTGATCTTCTTTAACAAGCCTGTACAGAGAAACAAACAATATTGCAGTATAAAGTCAATTAGAAGGGTCTTGACATTAAAAACTGCTGTTGTTTGCTGACTGCTGTAATAATACACAGCTTCTAGTACATAACTATTAGTACGGGCCGGCTTAATCATACTGCACAAAAAGACGCAAATTTGTGAGAAAATATTTTTCTAATCAACTTGTAATACAGAAATTAGCATAATGGACTGCCTTTTCAGACTTCAGAAGAAGAGATGATTAGTGTAATTTTTGAAGTGCATAAAATTAGGTAATATGTTTGCATTTCAAATAACAAAAGAGATGTACCTAGCCATGCACTCAGCTTTTCATGAAATTCCAGTTTATTCTTGTTAACATTTTCTTTTTGTCTTATATTCCTTTTTTTTTTTTCATTGAAATTCTGCTCTATTATGTATTATTAGCTTTGTTTTATATATGGATCTGTTTATTTATTTCAAATGTGAACTTCTTTATTAGAGGTCTTGTCCGGTTGCTTTTTGTCGCCAACTCCGATTTCTTCGCTAATTTATGCATTGGAAATTTCAAAGTAAAAAATTAGACCAGCCAAATCTTCAGATATACTAGACTAATATTTTCAGTTCTTTTTACTGAACTTAAGATGGTTGACCTGTATATGTCTTGATAAGTTCCATTCAGTAGCAGTCGAATCGGGAAGAACAGAGAATAATCATTAAATTTATTAATATTCTCAACACATTTTTGGAAATCATAAAAACAGAGTGCCAAAGGAATAGACCAGCAGCAGCAGAAGCATCAGGTTTTAGGAGAAATTCCAACAATTCTAGTATTCTACTGCCTTTACCGACTATTAACAACAGACAACATCTCATCAATACCAAAATCACAAAGAGTTCGTGTGTATATTTTTAAAGAAAAAAAGATCTCTTTGATTTCAAGGTGCTGAAGTCGGGGGAAGTACTTGAGATTTAAAAATTAATTATCAAGAATTTCAAGAGCGGGAATTCCCACTCCACAGTTTAGGATTTGTATGTCCCACACATAGGGTATAAACAAGTTGAGCCGAGCCTAAATCTAACAAGCTCAAACTCAACTTGTTTATTAATTCATGAGCTCTAGCTCATACTCAAGATTGATCGAGCCTAAACAACTAAGTTCAACCTTGGCTCTTTGATAGACTAAGGCTCGCACGAACCTTATTCATATCAACTCATTAAGGCTCGTCATAAGCAAGTAAGAGACCTTAATTCATATAAACTCAAATAAGCTCGAGCTTTTATAGGTTTAAATTAGCTCGAGCTCATTTAGGCTCAAAATAATTATAATTATAAATTTTTCAAATAATTTTGTCATTTTTCTAAAAATAAAAAATAAATTATCATCATCATCATCATCATCTTTTTGGACCTTATTATATGGATTTAGAGTCTAACTATATATAATAAAAAGCTTATCTGAGCTAGTGAGCTTGTCGGGCTAAATACTATTGAACTTGGCTCGCTCATTTGACTAATGAGCTTGAGCTTGACTAAGCACAGGCTTGAATAGATCAAGCCAAATACGATCTTTCATCTAGCCAAGCCTGAACCATTTGCGAATCACCTCATCTCTTTTACACCCCTAATCCCACACACTAATTCGAAGTGTCAGAAATTCTTTTATTTTTGTTTAATTTATGGGCACATTAAGTGGTGTGTTGGATATGCAGTAGGGGCAGGTCATGTATAATACAGTGTTTTGTATGTATTCGACACAATATTTTATTTTTTTATGTTTAAAATACTTTATACATATGGAATTAATTTAGTACTAGGAAATATAGAAATAAAATATGAAAAGAAAAATTATGTGTGCCAGATCATACAAGTTTGCAATGCTTAAATAGTTTTTTTTTTCCTCAATGCAGTTTTTTTTCTAAATAAAAGTTGCTAGAAATATAGCTATTTTAAATAAAGACAACTGTATCTTTATTACCAAAACGACATAATACTTTTGATCTAACAAACAATTAGAGATTAGCACAATATATATATTCTTGATAGTGATTAAAAGAAAGACAGTTTCTCATGTTTATACTATTTTTTCAAAGAAAAGACTATTTACATATCTAAACCGACAATTCTGACGCATAATAATTTTTCAATGGATCAATTACGCCCGTTGAATATTTTATTACATAGGAGAATTTTTAAGATTTCACAACAGAATTAATATAAGTACGTGGTAAACACCTCGAATTATTTCAAGCAGAAACATTATGTAACTAATATATTTGATTTTTGAGTAGTCAATTGATCCAATAATATGGCCTCACACTTTTATTTATGAGTTCAAAGTTCAAACCTTAATGAACTTTAAATGAAAGTGTGCATATATTAATTAAAAAAAAGGATAATTACGAAACTACCCCTGAGGTTTGAGACAATAATAAAAACTACCTCTCGGGTTTGAGAAATTACAGGCACATCCCCTAAGGTTTGTTTCCATCAAACAACGAGATCCTACCATTAGTCAAACTAACATAAAATGCTAACATCATCATTGAATTTTTTTCAAAATTTCAATTTTACCCTTTAGTTGACTACTTTAGCCTATTGACTATTTTTTGGAACCAAAATGTCCTTGTGTTATTTTGGCAATGTGCTCATATATGTGGGGATGTAATTGTAATATAATAAACATACAAGGGGGATCAAAGTTATAAACTAAAATAATACTTAATCTTGCCTTTGGATATATATAATTTAGTAATTAATTAATATAATTAACCCAATTAATTAATTAATTAATTAATTTTTAATTAACTAATCATATTTATTTGAATTATTTAATTAACTAAGATTAATTAATATAAAATTATTATGTATAGAAGACCAAAATTATAAGATTAAAAGATTACAATCAACCCCTTAAAATTGCTTGAACTTTTCATATAGCCCCCCTTACATTTAATTATGTGATATATATATATATATATATATATATAAAACCTTCAATTTCTTAAAAACCTACAAGCACATCCCCTATGGAACAATATAAACATTCCAAAAGCACCAAGTAATGCACCACAAATCAAACCAAACCAACATTACAATAAACTTGCATTTACACTTACAACAAATAAGTAGAACATTCAATTTTTCAAAATACACAAGTCATAATTACTGTAGCTAAATAATTGTTTACAAGTTACACAAAAAATATTGAATTGGTTCTTCCCATAGAAGCGACAGAAATATTTGTTAGTTTCAATACATAAATAAAAATATTTTTCAGCCTACATTAGTCCCTCCATCTGCAACGCTAGGAACTCCATCATTAGCTCCAGTGACTCCATCACCAGCACCAAAAAGTCCATCACCAACAGCAGTAACTCCATCACCACTACCAACAGCAGTAACTCCATCAATAGCACCACTTGTAGTAGCAGCTCCATCATAGAATCCAATATCATCAAAACGTCCAACTCCACTAGCACTCCCAACAATTGACTCCACAAGTCTATCAACTATTTGCATGAAATCCATCTTCAAAAGCAATTTCAACTTCAAAGGCAATAGAACCTTATAGAAAAATATTACAATTAGCCCCCTAAGTAAATAAAATACTTGGATAAAGAACTTTAAAACAATTTGTTACATTGCATAAAAGTCATATTCAACTAACATCAAACTTAAAACATTGAAATTAGCCCCCTGCCAATTACATATGTCAACAAAACGAACCCTAAACATTTCTAATTGATTGAAATCTCATATTCAACTAACATCACACTTTAAAACACTACAGTTAACCCCCTATGTAATAAAATATGTTACAAAAAAAAAATTTGAAGTATTTCATACATTATTATGAAAAAACACAAAATTACAATTACAATAAAATATTACAATGATCCCCCTATGAACTTAGAATCATTGTATAAATATCCATTAACATCCTCAGACATTGCACTACACCCAAGCTCAACAAACATGTAACTGTAGAATATAACAAATAGCATCCTATATCCTAAAAACTATAACTACAAGAACTTAAATATTTTTAGAAATAACATAGTTTAAAGTGGTAGCAATATCTTTTGTCTGTCTATCATGAAAGTCCAAGGTATATTTGGACTGAAACCTCTAATGAATTCCTCCAAGCGTTTGAAAAAGATCCCCCCAAGAATCCTTGTTTTTTGTCTCCACCACAGCAATAGCTAAAGGATAAAATCCATTGTTCCCATCTAAACCAAGTGCAACTAAAAGCACACCACCAACAAAAAAAGCTACAAAACAAGATTTTTATAGTCCAAAATTTTAAGCTTTTGTAAATATCGACAAATCAAACAAAATAACTACCCACATTTAAAACAAAACCCTACCATAATGTGTTCTTACAAAATCCTAGGCATATAAATCACAATAACGCAAAAAGAACTGATTTTTACACATTACATGAGCATTCTAAAAAACTTTAAACTAGAAAAAATGAAAAATTGGATGGATAGTTATCTTTACCACCCAATAAGAACAAAATTCAACGACCATGGTGCTCGGGCTTCCTCACACTACCAGCAAATAAAGATTTTCGCGCAACGATGGTGGAAAAACTTCATGCAACACAAAGGGTGAAGAAAAATAGAGTTGGCAAACGAGTTTTCACGCTCTGCTTCCTTGTTTTATCTTATTTTTCCATAAAGGGTATTCTTGTTTCTTGATTTTACATATATTTAGTTCTTTTTTTAAAAAATGAAATAATTGAAGGGTAAAACAGTCTTTTAATGATTTCCATCATGATTTTTGAACAACAATTTTTGGGAGGGGGGTTTTTGTAATTTCTCAAACTCAAAGGATAGTTTTTGTTATTACCCCAAACTTCAGGGGTAGTTTCTGTAATTATTCCTTAAAAAAATCTAACATATTTTTGATCCAATCCTATTCCGTTGGATGAGAAAAACAACTAGTTTAATCATGATAATGATCACAACATTCCCCTTAGTGGAATAATTAAACTATATTATAATGCAAAAGAAACATACAAAAAAATTATGATATTTTTTATGTGTAAATAATGACTTCAAAGTACATGAAAAGCAACTTTGCGCAAAATCAACTATAAAAACCACCTTATAATGACACAAACACGCTCGCGCGCGCACATATATATATATATATATATACAACTCTTTTTTTCTTTTTTAATTATCACTCTAAATGCAAGAAATAAAGTTTCAAGCACACAAAATACAATTTTAAATCCCAACAAAAAAAAGTGAAAAAAAAAAACAAATAGAGCACCAATCATCATCACTTCAATAGAATAGAAACAGCAACAGCACCAGACTAGCAACAAGTTTTAGGATCAATACCAACAAGCCAACAAATTATTAAAAAATAGACAACATCAGAGTACCAAAATCAAAAAAAAAGTTGATTGTTTTCTACATGACATGGCTTTTTTTCTATTCTTTGGCATCAACTTCAGCCCCTCCAATTTCAATCACTTCAGTCTTTTCTTGAATTCGCATCTATTCCGTACAAAGGCACAGAGGCTAGTGCTTAGTTAGACTAACAATGTGAATGAGATTATGGGTTAAAATTGAGTACAAGTCATAATATTCTAATCATGTCAACTACATTACATAGATTTAAAATGTCTCTTATTCCATTTCTATATTCATTTCTTTTTTATATTTAAATCCATTGATATGTGCACCTCTAGCTTCATCTCTAAACATATTTCTAATCAATCTCCAAATTTATTTAAGTATTAGTTCCTAGTCTAATCTCTAAATCCAAATTGACAACCTAAACATTGCTACATTTCTATACAATTAAAGGACATCAACTGCTAAACCACCTACTCTAAATATATGTAAAAAAACAACGAGTCATTTTATCATGCACACCATTATAAATTAATTAAGTCATTAACATAACATTATCCTAAAAACCAAATAAAATGTTCCTATAAATAATTAGGTTGAACAATCCAAGCAAACCGCCAAGTTTTTAGCCATCCAAATCATTAAATCATCTAGTTAACTTGGGGTCAATTACATCCACCTCCCCAGAAGTTTGGTGTAATTATTCAAAAATTCATTGTTTTGAAAATTATATTTACCCCCCTAAACTTTGTCGCCGTCCAACAATTCACCCCAGCCATTAGTCGCCATTAGGGTTTTGTTGAACAGCCATTAAAAAATCTTGGTGAAATTCCAAAACTGCCCTTAGGGTCACTAACTCCATTTTTTACCTGGTTTGACTTTTTCTAGTGGACGAAAATACCCTCAGGTATTGTAATATTTTTGAATTTGATAAGGGTTTATTTGTTATTATTTTTGTGTTTGAGGACTTAATTATAATAAAATAGAGAAAAGAGCAGCCTAGCCATTTTATATTCATTGCTTATGTTGCTTATATATACACAGTCATTTTTCTTTGATTTCCTTGCCCAAACAATATGGCTTCATCATGGAGCACATCATCTAGTAAATTGGGGGCACTGAAATATAGAAAAGAGACGTGTAAAATGCAAAATTGTGGGAAGAAAACATCAATTATGGTGTCCGAGACTAGCAATAATCCGGGAAGGCTTGTTTTGTTGTCATGCTTTCTCACATTGGTGTCTACCTACTAAAGAAGATGAAAATCGAGGTTGTGGTCATGGTCTGGGAGGAGTTCATGAAGATTTTGAAGCTACTAGTTCGTTGCAAAGGCAATCTACTAATCATTTAGGTTTGAAGAATGAAAATCTATTGTATAAGCTTCTTATAGTAAATATACTACTTTTTAGCTTATTCTTGGTAGGCCAAATTATCAAAATTTTAATGAATTAGGTATCAAATGTAATGTCAATTGTCTTTTAAATTGTTACTGAATAGGATATGCAATTTCATTTCAATTGCAATGTCTTGATTTGCTCCATTTGTATCAAGTAAAACCAACTATTCTCAAGAATAAGCCAACAAGTTGAACCAATATATAATTGTAAATCATCCAAATAATCAATTATGCTTCCATTAAATATGAAAAAAAACAACTTACATAATTTGTTCACCTAACAATCAAAAATAATGCATTCAAGCCAACCAATATCCATCCAATGAAAATGCATTTAATATCCATCCAACCAACATCTATTCAAGCATGATCCATCCAATCACCAAACGATGATCCAAAATAAGCTAACAACCTTCCAAAATCCATCCATTCATCAAAATACATTAATCAGATTTATCTCTTCACTGTTCTAACTAGGTATCATGATCCTCCTGTTTGTGTCACAGTACCTCAATTTCTGCTTCTCAGACTTTGTTTGTTCTGTGAAACATAGTGCTAAGAATCACAATATAACTAGCAAATTTTGCAATATTGCAATACGCTAATCTATAAGATGATCTAGAGTACTATAATTCATCGTCTTCACGCCCTATCATCCAACTGCTCTCTCTTTTTGTACAGGTTTTATCAGGAGCTCTAATATTTAGTATCAGTACTGTTTACGAGTATGCATGCTAGCGTCTAATTTACCATTATACACTTAATATAAAAGTATCCGGCTTCCATATTGTTGTCCAAGTTTGGGCTAATAACATGGGTACTTGAACCCCCATACAAGAGTACATATAAATGTAGCCTTCATATAGATAAAACTGTTCCTCGATTTTCATGTTTTTGTCTGTTCTCTTTGCGATCCCACTCTTCCGTAGTTTATGTTCCAAATTACGACTTAACTGTTCCTCTCAACCTTGAGTATTCTCATAGATTCGAGAAGGGCTTCACTATAATCCTTACTTCCCTAGTGGAGCAATTCCTATGCCTAAAATGCTTAATGATAGTGCTGTCAAGTATGAATATGGTACACCACCACCCGAAGCAGAGGTGACGTGGTATCTGAGTTCTGTGTTTGTTAATCTCTTCCTTGTGAAGGCATAAACTAAATATTGTTTCCTCATTGTGCAAATGGGAAAAGATGTTGTAACATTTTTGTCTTGGGCTGCTGAACCAGAGATGGATGAACAAAAGCTGGTACTCCATCTCTCTCTCTCTAAATATATATGTGTGTGTGTTCTGTGTGCGTCAATTATCGACTTTTACATTCCCTTATAAATTGGGCTTTGTTATTACTCTATATCTGGAAAGGTCATTTGATCCAACACCGTTAAATTTCTCTTGGTAGCTTTCAAGCTACCACATTTTTGTTGGTAATCTTCTATTCATTTTTCACATTATGATATTATTCTTAATACGAATTCTAGTATTATCAGAATTTTTATCTCATCCATGCACTACACATTGCTAATTAATAGGTATTGAAGAATTGGAAGTTTAATGTGCCTAATTGCGTGTAGAGAACTCCTACACTGTCCTTAAGGTGATAATTGCCCCCACTATCTGTGCTGGAGGGACTATGGCAATTCACCTCTAGGATTAAAATACAACTAGAATTTAATCCACGCCGCGTCGTGCACGTGCAAAGTGCTAAGTGCTAAGTCTTGATTATTAAATTATATATATATATATATATATATAATTCCCATGCACTTGGACACTCTCCAAAAAACCTTAAAAGAGTTTAAAAGCTTAATAAGAGATTTACCTAATAAAGGGACTCTCTTTTACTTATTTTTTCAATGTGGGATTAAAATCCCAAACGAATCCTCATGTCTTTTCCACTTAACATACTATCTAGAGTTCTAATTAATTCCAACACACATCTCTATGTCCACATCCAGCAGCAAACACAAATTAACGTGTTAAATACAGTATTCATGTTACTTCTGTTTGTTGTGTTCTTTGCCTGCTTGTCTGACTGTTTGTCTGACTGTCTTTCGCCCTGGAATACTTGCAGACGGGTTTCAAATGGATTTTGATATTGTCACTTGCGCTCCTCCAAGCAGGATACTACAGACGCTTGAGATGGTTGGTTCTCAAGTTGCGTGAGTTGGTTCTTGACGTAGTCAACTGAACGTCTCTATTTTTGTATTGGGTAAGGATCACTACTTTTAGGCCGGTGCTGTTTTCTGAGGGAAAATAAGTTATAATTACATGTGTTATTTGTTATTGATGATGTTAGTCTACTGTCTGAGCTGAACCAAAGGCCCAAGCTCGAACCCCAATCATGAACAAGCTGACCAGACCTTTTGTTGCACTACTGACTCCCTAATGTGGCTGAGCTGAGTATTGGTGTTTTTGCAAGATGGGTTACCATTAGAATCGAGCTGAAGAAACTGATTGCTAGACGTACCGAGCGGAAGCCTGAAGCGGTGTGATAAGCCGAGCTGAAGCCTGAAGCAACAGGATAATAAGCAGAGCTGAAATGCGAGATAGTGTAGGATTCAAGCTGAAATTTGAAAGATGGGCCAATGGATGACTAAGGCAGTTTGGCCTTCACTCAACGTGGGAGTTGGATAAGGCCATATCCCCACTCATGGCAAATTTGCAGAAATGGGTAGTTATCAAGCTAGTAGACCTAGGTGTTCAAGATATGAGAAAAACGGCCTCCAATAGAGGAAGAAGGATTCTGGTGTATAAATATATTAATGTAAAATCCCCAAAGGAGGACTCTCTTATTATTTAAAAATATATTTTTTTTTGTCACTAATAGCTTTTCCTAGTTAAGAATCTAATATTCTTTTTCTTTGCTCAAGAATTTTTATTATTCTAATTTAGGATTTATTGATGTGAGATTTTATTTCTCATCAATTGGTGTCGTTCGTGGGAACCGGAGTTGAGACATGAGATGAATAAACCTTACAAATTCACAAAGAATATGGTTTGAAAAAGTCAAAATTTCATGAGAAGAGCAAATCAAGGAAGTCACTTGCTGGGACACGTAGCTTCTGAAAGCATATGAGTACCACTGAAGGAAGAGCAAGCATCAAGCATCGACATGCCAAGGAGCGAGGGATTCTGTGCGCAAAATCTATCTCCAGTCATGAGAAACGTACTTGATCCTTCAACATCTTGGTGTCAGGTAATATAGTCTGGAGGTAATGCATGATATCTTCATAATTATTTATGGTAATTAGGCACATCAAATGGATAGAAATTGCTTATTTGGTTTGTAATATTTTATGATTAATTATTGTATTAAAATTCTTATTACATATAGATGCACTAATAAATGTTGGACTGCTTTACTCAAGCATAAAAATAAAGTGCATCATTAATTAAGGTCAAATTCTGCCATTCTTAAAATTGGCTTTGAGAATTTCCTCTCTCTGTGCATATGTAGAGGAACGAGAAAAAGATATTTCAGAAAAAAGATAAAAGGAAACATTCACTACTTTGTTAATTAGGATGATTTTCACTTACACTATTAGTAGTGCATAAGCAGTTCACGTCCTTCTCTTTAAATCTCCCTAAAATTTCCGTTGAGATTTTAATTTATTCCACTTTCAACTTCCTTTTTAAATTTGTGTATTTTCATTTGTTAGGAAGAAATTAAAGAAAATAATGTCTAACATGAATAATTCTGTAAAAAAAAAAATGATGGCCAACAGAGCATGACCTACAAAGCAATTGTAATTTGCTTGCTTGGTAAATAGAACTTAAAATTGTTTTTGTTGTATTGCTTTAAATTGTTAGGTTTGGTTTTATAATTGTTGATATTATATTTGTTAATCACTAAATTAAATTATTGCCTTTGTTTACAAGAAAACTTGAATGTATAAAAATAAAGTAAAAGCCAAACTAACGGCTACATCTTGTAGTAAATATATTGCGAATGCTATTTGGTCTAAAGTTTACAAAGATAGTAATAAATTAGTGGTTATATGCAGGTTAATATACTGAATGAGATGGGAAGCTTAAAGCCAGATTTGTTGAGGAAAGAAATACTTAACAGATCATTTGTTGACTTATAATAATGGGAAAAAGAAAGACAGATGGTTCATAGATTCTTTTGGTGGTGATTTTCTGAAATCATAATATCTTTTATAATTTGCTCATCTACTAGAAACCGTATATAATTATATATATTAACAAATCATTGAAATTATGCGTTGTTGAGCTATATATACACATGTAAACTTTATAAAATGTGCTTTATTTGCTGTTTATTCATAATTTAATTTCTATTTAAAACTTATAGTTGCATACAAGTAACATATTGAACCTAATGAGAGTTCCCACATAAGCATGCTTTAATGATTAATGCTATGGCTAATTATATTTGGCCAGTTACATATATATGTATGTGTATATATTAAAATTAGAGTTATATATTTTCCACCAGCTGGTTGACTAATTGATAATTGTCCTTAAATATGTCTTGAATGTTAGGAAGTTACATTTTAGGCTTTTATAGTATAACTAGTTTTTAACTAGTGCGTTGCACCGAGAAATAATTTAAAATTTTATTATATTTAATATTAATTATAATTAATACTTGCATTTCTTATAATTAATCATACAAATATCACAAATATTAAATAAAAACACTAACTTAGAAAAACAATTAATAGAAGTTTTATTGCAAATAATTTAATAGTTGAAACATGTAATATGTAATAATAATTCATTTAAATGAAACTTATAATCACCAAATCAAATATTTTTGGAGTTGCTCAATTCCCTACAAATCTTCATATTTTACCTACACAAAAAATATATATTAAAAGAAAACACCATTTAGAATATTGAAATAGAATCTTTAATATCTATAGTTCAATATATATTATGTAAATACTAAAAATATAAAACTTATCTTGTATGTCTGTTATTCATATTACAACTCTCAAAGCTCATACGTTATTGCATTTCTATATAAAAAAAAAAAAGTTAATGTGTGAATTACTTTATAAAATTAATGGATTACTTATAAAAATATAGGTACCTCAATATCTCTTTCATATTCATTAATATTTTCTCAAATAATATGTTTGTAGAACTGCATTAAACATATCAAATATTAAACATATATATTATTTAAGTGTATATTGATTGCTTCTCTAATAGGAATATATTAAGTGAAGTAAATTGAATATAAAAAGGGATAAAAGTAACTTATCCACATAGTGTTGGAAAAAAAAAAAAAAAAAATCTTATCCACATCATAGCCACATAATAGACATTCTTGAAATAGGATTGAATAGCATTTTATTTTATATAAATATATATTAAAATAATATATAATGATATATTTAATATTAATTATAATTAAACAATTATAATTTTTTAAAAATTATACAAATAGTAGAAATATTAAACAAAAAACTAATTATATTTTATAATTACAAATCATTCTAGAAACCATGATTAGATATAATTTAAATGTTGATTAAATGTAACAATTATAGGGAAATACTCCTCTATTCCAAAATAATTGTTTCTTTTGTTGTAGTACGAAGTTAAAATTTTCAATTATTTGACTAATTTATTATAGAAAAATTTTATAATTTTGATATTATGACTTTAAAATCTTAACATTTGTTATTGTTTAATTTATTCAATTATATCTTAAGGGATTAAGTAAATTATTTGCAAATCTCTCAGCATATTTTTATTAGTATTCAAATAATTGTTGATATGTTGACATAGAATGAAAATGGTAAAATAGGAAATAACAATTTAAGGATTACTTAGCTTGATTGAAGGATTTATATATGAAATGAGGATTTCATACGTTTTGCTCGAAATTATTTTTAAAGACAATTGTAGTACACTAATACGGTTAATTGGGTAAATTAACGAAGAAAGAAAATAAAATTAAGAAAAACTTATGTAATGAAATAATATTTTTAACCTAAATTAAAATCATATCAATCACAATTAAAAGAGCCTTGAAAAACATAATTATTTATAATATATTGCAAACCTATTAGAATTTGAATTGTCAAAACTAATATAAAAAGGTACATATATATTAAGATATATACATATATGCAATATTTATCAAAATTAAATATGTAACTATAAAAGAATTTATATACTTTTTTATACTAATATTAAAATAAATATTTATAGTAAATTATATATAAAAATATTGATATAGCAAAAAGAAATAAAAGTAATTTATTCATGCTATATACAGTATAATACCATTAATTTAATTTTGAAGGTGGTAAATTAATCTATTTGATATAGGATAGCCCAATAAGCCCAACCCAACAGTTATCGACTTTAGAGAATATTTGTAAGTCCATTTTGCATCTGAAGTCCAACTACGCTTCCAGACCTAGCTGGGCCATCAAACATCGCTTCTTCGCCTGTGCAAACCGCTAGGTCGAGTAGATGCTACTTGACCCTATTTGACGGGAAGCTTCATGCTGCCTAGTCCCTTCAGCTATTTCTCTAGTCGACCACTTTCTATGGTCAAACACTATCAACCAGAGTACTCACTCTGGCACTGAATCATATCTCTGCTGCATTCAATGTCATAATAGTCAGCATACCTCTGCATTAATGGCATATACCACCCCAGTACCGTCTTTGCCACCAACTCTATCAGAAGGCGCGCCTCCAAAGTACTATTCTCCTTGAAAGGCAGGAGATGATGCCACTTGGAATAGTACAAGTATGAGAAATGACCTATAGCTCCCAGGTAAGGACAAAAGCTCTCTACATTTGATAGAGACATCATAGACATATCATCCACCTAGAGAAGGTTATAAATACCCCATTACCAGCCACAGTCCAGGTATGCTATTTTTAATATACACTCTTACTCTACTGCTCAATTTCCTTACCTGACCAATATTAACTTGAACAACGAAGCGCCTTAGTTGAAGGTACCTTAGCTAATATGACATTTGCTAGAGGTTACAGTTCTCAATCCAAAACGATATCACAGTTAGATCATTAGACTACCCTGGTTGAATTAGCACAAACATAACCCAATCTAATAAAATAACTTTCAACCTCATCATTTTAGCACTGCCTGTGGGAAACTTGAGATTGAAACTGAAAAAATAGTGAACACCAGGTGAGCCACATCTAAAATGGAGAAAAATAGAAAGACAACGTCTTCTCCTCTCCCTCAGCCTCAACAGGAATCATATGCCCTGGGCCCCAGCACCCTACTAGAGCAAGTTGTTACCTTGAACATACCTTAGTTAATGTAACTGATAAGTGAGCAAATCTCAGCCCAGATTTCCACTCAACTTTCCACTACACTAAATTTGCACACAATCGTGCATGCACTAGCTGCTAGCGCAACCCTATAACCACCACCACCAGAAGAGAGGTCCCCTCAGGATAGTCACGGTCGCCCAGAGTCTAGACACCCGTAAACCCAATGAGAACCAGCCCCAAGGGCATCCACGGAGAAAGGGAGCAATCGAAGCCATAAGAAAAGATTATTGATTCTATAAACCACTACATTCGACCTAATTGAGCCCCGTAGCGTGATAAAGTGGAACGTTTAAGATTGGGCCAGTGTAAAGAGATTGGTGAATCAGTAGATCAAACGGCCCAGCCCATTCGAGCCCTACAGTGTGATAGGGTCAAGATTGTATGGCCCTAGTTCAACTGCAACATGACCCAAGTGAATCGAGAGGAGTGGAAAAAAGTTTTCCATCAAGTGCAGCAGCTAAATAGACGCCTCAATGAGATCCCAATGAGAAACACTGAAAGGATGTCTAACCCTGAGGGTCTCCAGAGGTCTCATCGTGAAAGGGGGTCACCATTCATACAAGAGATAATTAACGAGCGCATTATCGTCGATGCAAAGATCCTGATCAAACTCCCACAGTATAATAGCTCAATTGATCCTAATGAGCACCTGATGGAGGTCAAGCACATAATGCAACTGCATGGACATAATAAATACATACACATAAAGATGCTAATTACCACTTTTTAGGGTATTGCACTCAAATGATTTGTCAAACTTGAATTGTCATCGATATACTTCTACGACCAGCTGTGTGATAAGTTCCTACACCAATTCACCAGTCGATGAAAGGCGAAGCTCTCCCACACCCATCTCTACACTGTAAAACAAAACAAGGGAGAGTCCCTCCATATCTTTTTTACTAAGTTCAACATGAAAGTGCTAAAGCTCGACAACCCCATGATTAAGTTCTTGATTGATATGTTGTTCTTAGGGCTCCAACACAAAGAATGCACCAATGCTTTGGTGTGGGAATGCCTACGATCGATGAAAGAACTGCTCAAACTAGCGAAGAGATACATGATCCAGGAGAAAATGAACAAATCAAAATTTGATAATCCTAAGGTTGAGAAAAAGAAAAAAAAAGAGAAAAATGACTAGAAGTAGAAGGAGGGTTGTCAATCTCTAATAAAATGCTTCCATAATTACATTCCATTGAACCATACGAGAAAAGAGGTATTGTTTGCAATCCAGCATGATAACCTCCTTAAGAAGCTAAGGAAGCTCACCAAGACTGAGGCAATGAAAAAATTAAAGAAATATTGCCACTTTCACAAGCAAAGGGAGCATGACACAGAGGATTGGTTTAATCTTCATGATAAAATTGAGAGGCTGATCAGGCAATGCCATCTTAAATAATATATTGCTGAAGGTACCAAGACTGAAGGAGGTAAAACCGACCAGACTCCCCATAGAGAAAGATTAGTTAGCCCAAGGAGAGATACTAAAGGAAAAAAACCCACCCAAGATAACTGCTCGCCCATTCGAGAAGTGATTGACATAATTGCAAGGGGTCCTACTAGGGGAGACTCAAAATCAATAAGGAGGCAAATGCAGAAGAGGCTAGAGTCAATCAAAACCTCCCCAGTCAAAACAACATTCCAACTATCCACCAGTACAAAGCCTATCTTCTTCACTGACATTGACCTGGCCCACCTTGATGGAAAAAACATTGATCATAAAGTTGATTATCCCATGGTGGTCTTCATTGAGATTGCCAACTTTGAAATGAAGAAGGTTCTAGTCGACAATAGCAGCTCTATCAATATCATCTTTCTCTTAACACTGAAAAGGATGAACCTAGGCTAACTGAAATTCGAGCTCATGTGTTACCCTTTAGTTGGATTCAGGGGTCAAAAATCATACTAGAAGGCTCCATCAACATCTCCACATCATTCAGGGAGGCACCTTACAGGAGGATACTGATGATAAACTATCTAGTCGTTGATGCTCCATTTACTTACAATATCATAATTGGTCGACTAGCTTTTAATAATTTTCGAGCTATTGTATCAACTTGCCATATGAAAATAAAATTCCCGACTCTAATAGGCACGAGAAAGCTACTATGCAACATTAAGAAAGTCTAGCGATGATGCACAATTTTGGTTGAGTTGAGCCAGTAAAAGGCTCGACCACAACTAAAGACCTCGAGGGACATCCCTATAGCAGAACTCAAGAAGAGTCAAGCTAATAAGAATAGAAAGTTGGAAAACACCAAAGTGGATCCCGTTGGGGAGTTCAAAATGATTGAGCTGGAGCTTGAAAACCCTAACAAGACTACCAAGATCGAAATAAATATGGGCCACCACATAAAATGTCTCATGGTCAATTTCTATGGAGAAATATACACATCTTTGCCTAGAAGGCATCCGACATTTAGGGAATCAATCCTAGTGTGATTGTTTACCACCACAATGTTGACCTCTCATATAAGCCGATCAAGCAAAATACAAGAACCTTCAATGCTGAAAGGAGTCAAATCATTGAGGAGAAAGTCAACAAACTCTTAAATGTAGGCTATATTATAGAAATTCAATACTCATCTTGACTTTGTAATATTATACTCATCCCCAAGAATGAGAGATAATGACGCATGTGTAACAATTTCATCGATTTGAATAAAGCTTACCTTAAGGATCTTTACCCCCTGCTTCGTATAGATTTATTAGTAGATTCCACGGATCGTTGTGAACTGTTGAGTATGATGGATGTATTTCAAGGGTATCACTAGATATTCATGGCCCCCGAAGACAGGGACAAAACCTCTTTTGCAGTCCCCAATGGAGTTTACTGCTTTTTGGTCATGCCCTTCAAACTCAAAAATGCTAGGGCAATCTACTAGAGACTAGTCAACTTCATATTCAAAAATGAGATCGGCAAATCTATGGAGGTTTATGTTGATGACATGATTGTCAAAACTGAGAAAGCCAAAGACCATCTATTTTACCTCAGCCACGCCGTTGCCATATTGCGAGCATACAATATGAAGTTAAATCTAAATAAGTGTACATTTGAAGTTCGAGGAGGCAAATTCTTGGGTTATATGATCAATCAAAGGGGCATTGAGGCCAATCTACAGAAAATTCAGGCCACACTAGATATTGCTCCACTTTGAATATAAGAGATGTACAGTGCCTAATTGGGAGGATTATAACCCTTGGAAGATTCATCGCCCGTTTGGCTGATAAGAGCTTGCCCTTGTTCAAGATTCTCAAAAATGCCAAAAAGTTAAGTTTGCAATGGAACGAACAGTGTGATTCAACTCTAGTCAAATTAACGTAATACTTGTCCTCACCCCTCATGCTCGCTAAGCTAGAGATCAAAAAGGTACTACATATCTATTTAGCTATTTTCAAAGCATCGATCAGCTCAGTTTTGGTTTCAACCAGCGATGAAAACCATCAACCAATTTATTATTGTAGTAACGCATTCCAAGGACCATAACATAATTACTTAGAGATGGAAAAGTTTACCCTAGCGTTAGTCACTACGGCTTGAAAGTTGTGACCATACTTCTAATAGCATGTAATGATAGCACTAACATACTAGCTATTGAAACAAGTACTCTCAAAGCCAAACACATCAACGAGGTTAACAAAATGGGCCATTGAGTTGGGAGAGTTTGATAGCACCTTTCAACCTAGAATAGCCATCAAAGCACAACTCTTGGCCGACTTCATCACCGAGCAGGTCAATCTCCCTGAAAATAGTAGGGAAACTCCTTTCATTTGGACTCTACACATCGACAGATCATCAACCATGTCAGGAAGGGCAACAAGAGTGGCTCTCCATTCCCTATCAATGGAAAAATATAATTTTACAATCAAACTTGATTATGCAATCACCAATAACAAGGTTATGAATGAGGCCTTCCTCGCGAGGATGAAGATGGCACTCGATCGAGAATTCAAGCATCTAGCGGTAATTACAAACGGTGCCAAAATGATGAGGTTGAAAGCTGTTTTACTGGATTATGTTGTATTTTGGCTAATTCGATTAGGGTGGTCAAATGATCCAACAAGGATATCTTCTCAAACTGAAATTTGCAACTACTAGTAAACATCAGACTAGCCAAGGTGCCCTTGGCTAAGGCACTTTGATGCTTAAGTTAGTACTGGTCAAGTAAGGGAAACGAGTAGTAAAGTAAGAGCATGTAGTAAAAATAATATACCATGAGGGTGGCTAACAATTGAATATTTATAGCCTTCTCTAGGTGAATGATATGTCTAAGATGCCCCTATTAAGTGTAAAAGGCTTTTGTCCTTGCCTAGGAGCTATACGTCATTTCTCACCCCTATACTATTCCAAATGGCATCACCTCCTACCTTCCTGGGAGAATAGTATTCTGGAAGCACGTCTCCTGATAGAGTTGGTGGCAAAGGCAGTATTGAAATGGCATGTGCCATTAATGCAGAGACACACTAACTGTCAGTGCATTGAATGCAGCATAGATACAATTTGCTGCCGAAGTAAGCTCTCTAGTCGACGGTGATCAACCATAGAAAGTGATCAATCAGAGAAATAGCTGAAAGGACTAGGCGACTTGAAGTCTCCCATTGAATAGGGTCGAGTACCATCCACTCGACCTAGCGGTTGTGGACAAGTGACTCGGCCCAGGCTATTGCACAGGTAAAGAAGTGATGTTCAACAGCCCATCTGAGTCTGGAAGCGTAGTTGAGTTTAAGATGCAAAATGGGCCTAGAAGCATTCTTTGAAGTCGATAACTGTTAGATTGGGCCTGTTGAACTATCCCATATCACTATTAATAATAGATAATATATAATAAATAGAGTTTTAGCGAGCTTTGCCTTCAGCATTTTCTTTCATACACAACTTATACTTCATAGACAAAACTTTATTCATCATACTTACACACACATAAATACATGTGCATATATATCCATATATATACTTATATATATGCATGAACATCTGTATATATTTGTGTATATATCTATCTATATAGCATGTTTACATGCACATTTTTTCCAAAACCTCTTTGACCATATAATTAGCACTTGTTTATAGTGTCATTTCATTATTATTAGCATTATAAAGATTGAATTTTAAATTTGAATTTGCATAAACTCCAGGGTGAATGAAAAAGTAAGGTTGATGTATTTAAAGAGGATTATATGAGATGGACTAAAAAATTAAAATCAATGTATAAAAAACTCATTATGAGAATAATTTTTTTTCCATTAAAGTCATATAGAAAAATGATATACTAATCAAATTAATATGAAACTTTTATAAAAGTAATTATTATTGCATTGGATAATAATTTTAAATTAAAAAAGTTATTGTATCCTATGTTAATTATAATTTAGAAATGGACATTTTTTATAAATATTACAACTATTAAACGAAAAATAAAATTTATTGAATATAATTTATAAAAGATCAAGAAAAAACTAAAACTCATAAAAAAAATTCACCTTGGCCAATCAATATAATAAATGTTAATTATGAAGATTAGGACATGAGAAGGACAACAGGTTGTAAAATCATTCATCATTTGAACTCTATCCCACAAGGCCATTCATACATAAAGAAAGTTTTATCATGAATTTTTACAAAGTTGAATGACTGCGTTGGTTGTGATAAATGCAAACTCAAAGGAAAGAAAATTTATAATGGAAGATTCAAAATTTTGACTTGCCAAAATCTAAATATTGGTGTTCCAGAAGAAATGAAATGGAAAATTTTAAAACTTGAATAAATATATTATAAAATTAAAATTAAAATAATTTATATTACATTGGCTAGGCACTATCTAAACCTTTTAAAATAAAATTCACATACAAATTAAAGAAAAAAGATTTTGATGTGTGTCTTAATTAATCATTGAATCAAGATTACTAAATTATCAAATTTGAAGAGAAAAATATCTATTAATAAAGTTTATTTTTATAAAAAAAAATAGCATTGAATTCATACATTTTATAGACAATAAATTTAAATTTAAAAGTTATTTTATTTAATTTTAATTATAATTTAAATATTGATAATGTTTAATCTAATCATCGAAAAATAAATCATAAGGCACCACCAAAACATCAAACCAAAAAAATAATAAAAACAAAAAAAAACACAGGTTAAATGAAATCTATAACACAAAAAAAGGAAAAAAAATTGATAATAGCAAAAAATTAATGTGGTTAGTAGAATATAAAATTGTTAACTTACCACAAAATTGAGGCTCCAACTTTCTTTTACAAATTGACCTATTCATAAACCTAAAATATTATTAATATTAGAAAATCATATGTAAATTACAAAATACATGCATGTTAAAAAGAAATTGGAGTTTAACTCACCAAACTTACAATGTGAAGGAAAAAGAAAGACAATGATTATGTATCTTTAAATATTAGTCAATTGCACATTTCAGTTATTTTTAGTATAAATTACTTGTAGGAAACTATGTGCTTAGATTGAGGAATATAACTTAATTAAAATATCAAATTATGGGATAAAATATAATTTTAGAAAATGCTAAATTAAGGTAAGATTTATATATACACATATATGAAAAGGTTTTTATTATACATACAATAAAAATAATATCAAATTATGGCAGCTTCACCTCTTTTTTACGGATTATTATTATTAATATTATATATATATATATATAGAGAGAGAGAGAGAGAACTATAAAATTAAATTCCATACAATAGTCAATAATTTGCATACATAAACTAATATATATATATATATATATATATTTACTTTCCTTATAGATATATTGAGTACTTACCAATGTTAGATATGGAGTTACTAAAAAATCATTTAAAATAGTATTTTATATTAATCATACAATAACTCATTTTTTAGCAAATTATATATAGAAAATGTTAAGATGGCAAAATGGGACAAGAATAACTTATCTACATTATTACCACATAATAAACATTATTAAAATAGTGTTAAATAGTATTTTATTTTATATATATTAGATTCCTTACTGAATTTTAAATATTTTTACAATTTAACCATTGGAAATTAAGCTTGATGCTTTCTCATCCACTGGCAAGTAATAAAATATTGCTCAAATATTATTTATAACTTATTAACCTTCTTATAGACACACAAGACAAGTATTTGCAGTAGAGCGTCGGATTTTATTGCTAGGAATTAATGAGGGTCTGTCATACACGTGATAGTATCCAATTTCCCATCTGAATTTTTGTTAAAGCACCAAAAATGTAGATTAATTAAGTCTATAATGGCTATAATTCATTAAAATAAAATAATAAGTATTTTGTGTCATTTGTGGTCATTGTTATTTAATTGTGGTATTACCATTATTTATTCTTATTTACTTTGTACAAATTATAAAGAAAAATGTATGGATAAAAAAAATATTTTTTTGTTTGCTTTTCAATACTTTGTTATCATAAGAACTTATTGTTACTCCATATATAACAATATGAAAATATGAAGGTAATTGATTATTTATGTTCTACTTACAAAAGACAATGTGAGGAAAATAAAATAAATTGAAAAAATTTTGAAGTTTATTTTCAACATGATGGTCACATGTTAGGTACACTGCGACTTTGACATTCTTTCATATTTTGAAATATTTGGCAAAATATAATCTTTCTTCAATTAAGTTAATGTAATTACATTCTCCTTCAAATTACTTTTTGTATAATTAGCTCAGTTTTTCATTTATATTTCTTTAATAATGGTTCTCCTTTCAATGTTGGTATCAATTATATTATCAAGGTTCTTGTGTCAAATGGGCTTCAAACAAGCATAGCTCGAATGAGCTCTAAGCCAATTCAACTTGGATGAGCTTCAAACAAGCATATCTCCATTGAGCATTGCCATAAGACTCCAATGAGCCCCAAGATTCACTCCAATGAGCTCGGCCCTAAGACTCCAATGAGTCCAAGATTCATTCCAATAAGCTCGGCAAGAAACAAACTCCATCGAGTTTTGAAAAGCTCCAATAAGCTCAGCGTAAAAAAATAAAACTTGAATGAGTTTCAAAAGCTCCAATGAGCTCAACACGAAAAAGCTCCAATAAATTCCAAATGCTCAAATGAGCTTAGCACGAAAAAGCTCCAATGAGCTCGGCACAAAAAAAATTTGAAAATGTTCCAAAAGCTCAAATGAGTTTGAAAGCTCGAATGAGCTCAACATGAAAAAACTCAAATATTGATTCCTCAATTTAGATTGATTTTCATCAAAGATTAGTTTACCATTGACATGCGT
>JACGDI010005750.1:601044-622861 GCA_014898725.1 Jacaranda copaia
GAGGAATGATGATGTTAGTCTACAATCTGAGTTGAACTAAAGGTCCAAGCTCCAACCTCAGTCATGAACAAGCTGACCAAATCTTATGCTATGCTATTGACTCCCTAATGTGGCCGAGCTGAGTATTGGTGTTTTTGCAAAATGGGTTACCAGTAACACCGAGTTGAATAGACTGATTACCAATAGTGCTAAGCTGAAAAGACAAATTGCCAGAAATACCGAGCTAATGAAAGTAATTTTTGAAAGTACCGAGTTGAAGTCTGAACAGCATGATAAATCAAGGTGAAGCCTGAAGTGGTGTGATAAGCTGAGCTGAAGCCTAAAACAACTTGATAAGCCGAGCTGAAGCCTGAAGCAGTTTGATAAGTTGAGTTGAAGCCTAAAGCACCATGATAAGTCAAGTTGAAGCTTGAGATAGTGTAGGATTCAAGCTGAATTTGAAAGATAGGCTGATAGATAACCAAGGTAGTTTGGCCTTCACTCAATGTGGGATTTGGATAAGGCCACATCCCCACTCATGGCAGATTTGTGGATATGGGTAGTTACCAAGCTTGTGGACTTAGGTGTTCAAAATATGGGAAAAAGAACCTCCAATAAAGGAGGAGGGATTCTGGTGTATAAATATATCAATGTAAAATCTATAAAGGAGAACTCATGGATGGTATGTAGCTACATGTTAAAAAAAATTATAAGACAAATATTAAAAAAGGAAAAAAGAGGAAAAGTTTAATATAGATAACAACTTAGACAATATCACGTAAATCATATAATTAAGAGATAAAAATCTTAACACATACATCATATGCCTCATGGATGATGAACATTAATCAACCTCACATCATCAATCACTGGACCACATAAAGAACCTGATTTATCACTCTTCATGTGATAAAACAAGCTCAAGAATCTGATCCTACTACGAGATGTAACAGCCTTGAACGTAAACTTGGCACGTTTGAACCCTCCAGTACCCTTTGATTCATAAGGAACCTGAAGAGTTCCTGCGCCAGCAGCAACCTCAACTATCATTGAACCCTCACAAGAATTCTTAGCATCCCCTACTAAGAATAAGAGGTCATAGATTTTTCCTGGCTCAGTTTTCACAATTTGTGCTAAGGCACTTTCTCTTCCAGCTACTAATTCAATTGCTCTTTTGCCCTGGGGCACTCTATAGTGATCAGAATCTATATATTTTACAGCTTTGAGGGATTCAATTATCCATCCGAGCAGTGGAGAGTGGTCATCCTCGATGTACGGAGGAATTAAGACACCCCAAGAAGTATTGGGAAAGATGTATGGACCCTCTTCAAAGTTTCCATTCTTCAATATATTACCTACATACATAATTACATCGAAATATAATGTTTGCACTGTTAAATTTTATTAAAGTTTCATTTATGTACATTAATTAATATATATATATATTTATTTACACATATGCAAACAAAGAATTCATTAATATAGTATCATTGGGCCGACTTCATAGTGATATATAATTTGAGAATATATTGAATGAATAAAGAGAAAAAGAAAAAGAAAAAGAAAGAAAACGCCTCACCTTCATACTTTTTAGGTGGATACAAGGCCTTGAGTGCAACCGAATCAATGAGTGGGCCACATGACTTGTCCTTCTCAACAATTGGACTATGGAACACAATCTCAATCTCATTGGACTCGGCCAAGAAACCCCAACAATATGAATCCCATCCATCACTACTGTACACAGTTTGCATGGGCAAAATCCCCCAGTCCATGGGCTCACTATTTGGTGAAACAGACACATTCAACGTCTCTTCTTGTGCGCAAGTCCTGGCTGCATTAAAGGAAACTGTGTAAAATGTCCCGTTTATGACCTTAACCTTAGTCTTGATCCATGCATCCTCTCCGAGGCGCACGGCGGAGGCGCCCTCCGGCACCACCAGCAGCATGTCGCCCCATTTTTGGCCGGATTTTATGTACTCCACCAAGCCCGAGGTCTCCCAAAAGGGTATCCCATGAGGGTCCATCACCTCAGTGCCTTTCATCTGTGATGGCTTTGGCCCATGCTCGAAGTTCCCGTTTGGCAATAGTCCTGCATGCATCCCAAGCGGTAAAGTTTGAGGTAATGCTTGTTTTATTTTCCCAAAATATTGTCTTATTTTCCTCAATTCACTTACAATAATCTCAAAATATCCCAAATCCATTATTTTCCAATGCATTATAATTATTACATATATATGTATATATATCATGTCATATTACTGTTACATATGCATAAAAGTAATATAAAATAACATCTTTATCCCACTAACTAGACAAAAGGTACTGATTTTATGGCTATAGTACAATTTGACTTTCCCAAAATAAAATCAAGCATATAATTTCAATTTAAAATAATTTCTAGTAAATTTTAAAAATAAAATCAAACATACATCACATTCCCCCAATTAAATCTCCAAAATATTTTCCCTAAGATACTCAAAATAAAACAAAACATTACATGAGGTTTCAACATTCTGAAAATCTTGAAACTTTAAATCTAAATAACGAAGGGGTTGTTTGGATTTGTTTTTAAAGCTCATTTTCATTTTCCTTTATACTATTGGAGAATGAAAATCCATTATTTTCTCTCAATTTTCACAAAAAACAAAAAATCAATTTTTTTCTTAAAACACATTCCCCATAACTTATTTTTATATTCTTCATGTTTTCAATACCTACTCTCTTTGCATATAAAATCCGTGCTCTCTCCACACTTAAAACTCCTATTCCATAAGAAAATGGAGAGCTTTTTATGTGAAATTTTTCCTTCAGCCAAATACATTTGTATTTTCAAGTCTATACAATTATTATTTTCAGACAACATGTTTAAATACAAACCACTTTCCAAAATACTTCCTCAACTGCACTTTCAATTTTTATAAATGATAAAAATAAAAAATAAAAATACAACCAGATGGGATGTGATCTATTCTTACGATATTTATTCTTTATTTATTTATTTATTTGTCTATGGAGGACGGATGATGTAATAGATTGTTTGTTTCGAAATTAAAAGGGCTTTTGTAATAATATTTGGAGCGAATTAAGCCAATTTTAGTACACTTGCAACACTATGTCTTATCCATCTTGGTAGGCTGCCCTAACATGTTTATTAATTAATTGGAACCACTACCAATATGTCATAAATGATTCCATTGGCCATGTTATTTAATTTTAACCACTTGTTGCTGGGAAAATATGTGACAAAGGTTAATTACTTACTTTATACATATGAGTTCAATGCCTAAATTTCACTAATTGGCATTGGGAAAGATGTGATTGGTACAATTCACCCATTGTTTAAAGGGTTTTCCCTCACTATTTGAAACTTAATTGATATGTGCATGCACAATTGTCAATGGGCTGCAATAATTATGGGACAACGTTTCTAGGCTGATTTATTGACTGAAGCAAGTAGACATGTGATACGAATTCTAGTCTTGCCACAAGGGTTGAAGGTACTTTCTCAATCATTCAATCACTATCGTAATCATTTAATTTTTTTATTGTTATATAACAGAGGCATCATGCTTGATGAACATTTGTCTATTTCTTATATTTACGTACCGATGTAATCAAATTCTAAATCAACATAAATTTATGATATATATATATATATATATATAATTTGTTCTAATTTAGAGTTTCTGTTTTATTGAAATATTTAACATTTTTATTATTAATAATTTTTTTTAATAAAAGTATTTGATTATATTTAAAATATACTGGATATATATATATATATATATTGTAGGATGGCATACACAATGAAATACTATTTAAAACAAAAACTCATTAATGCTCTTAAGAAAGTGTGATTAATTGTTATACCATATTCATGCACTTATTAGTTCTTTCCCCTAAAATCATAGCAATCCTAGGACTATAATGTTGTCTTAATGTTACCATAACACAAATGGCCGGGATTTTAATTCTCAAGTCCAATCCCAACATTTCCACTCAACAAACTTCTCACATCTAACAAAAGAAAAAAAATCAAAATTATAGTTACACCAATATATAACATTTTCTTTAGTATGTTTCACAATATAACGATGAAATTAACTTATGAAAATTTGTCCACTTAAAATATAAATAAATAATTAAAATTCTTTTTTTATTAATAATAATTATTCATTTATATAATATAGCTCGCCTTTTTAGCACAAAATAATTTTAAATAGTGACTCTACTGAAATAGAAAACTTGACGTTTCAAAACTCTACAACATTGAAAACAAGCTATATAATATGTAAAAAGAGTGAAAAACTTACCATCACTTGCAGATATTGCAATGTGGAAAGAAGCACAAAGCAGCAGCAACACTATCTTCATTGATCTCTTCATATTTTCTTTAACTATTTTTCAAAAATATGATCTCTGTCTGCGGAGGGGGAAAGATGTGTTTGTTTGAATTAAAATGGATTAAGATAGGAAGGGTATTTATGCATTTCTGTCTATGAGAATGCCCCCCAATTTGATGAAATTTACATTGACGCCCCCGCATAGACTCATTCGTTCTTTATTAATTATTGGAGTTCTAAACAAAAATCACACCATGCAAGCGGGCCCAACTGACAAAACTTTTGACCTGCAAAATTATCAACGGGCCTCGTTCATTACCTGTTGAGCTATATATGATAATATTATTATTTTATTTTATATTGTATATTTATATTTATATATTCAAAATATGCATTTAAATAAAAGACCTTTTGATGAACTTGTTTTCTAATAAACACTCAATTGTATACATTAGTGTTGCTTCACTAATATATGTATATATATAAAATGGGGCATTCTTTAATTGATCGAGAGTGTATTACTAAAACAAAATTATTCAAATTCATAATAACACTTACCTCGTTATATTTCATGACTTGTTTTCTAAATTTAAAATTAAAGATATAAGAACTTTTATTTTATAATCACCATTTTGGGCCATATATAACCTATGGGCTTCACTTTTTTTTATAGTTAATGCTCAAATAAATAGCTAACATGAAATTTATCCTAGTGCATAAAGAAAAATATTGATTTTCCTTAACTAAACTGAATCTAGAGTGAATTATTGTTTTAATAAATTAAATTTAACAACAGTTGAAGTTTATTTGTTGTCTAGGGCAACCAAACAAAATAAGATTGGAAAACCATAATAGCTTTGTCAATGTAATTAGTAAATTCATTTATTATTAGCATATATTACGTATAGATTAAATGAGAATTCAATTGAATTACCATATAAAAATGTGTGTCTTTATCTATTTTATGAAACAATCAATGAAACAAATAAAATATTTTATAAATATAATCATGTAGAAAGTATCGTTATATAAAAAATATTTTATACACTTGACATATATTAATAACATAAATTAAGTTCAATGACTTGTAGCCGGTAACCCAAGTGGCATCAATCTCCCCTATTATTTGGGAGGTCTAGTGTTCCACCTGAAATGGACGCATTATACACCTTATGTGCATTGTGTGTAGTATATATTTTGGTTTATTTAATTTAAAAATAGAAAAATATTTGTTTGTTGACATAAAAAAATTCATCATTTGTGATGCTCTTTCTAAAAAAAATAAATTAAAAAATAAAATGTCAATTAAAAAAAAAAAAGAAAAGTTTAAAATGACCTAGATAATGAACGACGTGCACGTGCAATTCTAGCAATAAGATCAGGAAAATAATAATAATAATAATAATAATAATAATAATAATAATAATAAATAGCACTTGGAAACTTTGTAATCAATTATACCCATAATCGTAGGGTGGAAAGGAATATTTTGAATTGAGAGTAATTATTTTAAGAAGAATAAAAGATCTACAATAATTGCATGAGTGACGAATATGTTTTGGAAATTGTTGTTAATTAGGTTTATCTGGGCCAGGTGGAAGATAAACAACCTCCGGACGGGCATTTTGATCATAATCTCGTTTGATTTCAAAATTCTTTTTAAATTTTGTTTCTATTTTGACATACCAATTTTACGAAAATAACTTTTTTTTTTTATTTGAAAATTATAATCTCAATTAAAAAACATGGCATCACAAGACTGACTTTGAGTTCCATTGTTTTTGCAATATGTAAAAATATACAAAATTTACATGTTTTTTATTTTGTTCATCGAATTAGGAACGAATTAATCAACTTTCGTTTTTACAAATAAATTATCGAAAATTCGAATCCTTTAAAGAGTAGTTGGCAAATCAATAATGACTAATGATCTCCCAAAAAAGGAAAAAAAATAACTATGCCCATCGAATTAAATTAGTATCATAATTTTCAGAACGTTGGGTACTTTCATTTGAAGGTTCCCATTAAATGTAAGTTGTTATTGATATTCGGACATAATGATATAATTAATTAATGAAAAAAAGTTGGCAAAAGGGCTAAATAGCCCTCAGGATCTTTCTTCTCCAAATGCACATACCCCATCCCATGATCATATGCTAATGCTAATATAATTGATTGTTCCTGGGAAGGCGGCGGAAGAGCCTTCAGTTGTGGGGCATTAATTCTAATCAACAAAAAATTTCTACAAATCGTAACTGGGGAATTGTCGGAAAAATTAAAATTTAAAAAGGAAATGGTACAACTCAAGATATGTTACCGTGTGCCATGCCATGCCATGCCATGTGCAGCTGAATGTATTTATTGAGAGATATTCAACTATATATTCTTAAAATAACTAAAAATTATCATAAAAGTCATCAATTTATTATTTGACTTATCCTTTATATATGAGGAAGGCAATAATTCAGTATTTAATCTCATAACATGTGCAATAAATTAATTACTTAAGCAAAAATTTAATTTCTTGAACAAACATTTGGTTATATCTCTTTTATGTTAAGAGATTGTTCGATTTATTATTATTTAATTTATTTTCGGTTAAAACTGTTCATTGTATGTTTTGCATTAGCAACATTGATCATTCATTAATAAATTAAGAATTGTAAAATAATTTTTTACAATTATACACTATGAATATGATCAGTAGTTGATGGCTCAACACTCACGACTCAAAAGTATGTATACATATATACATATATATATATATATATATCTTGTATGTTTATTTTTTATTTTACTTTTAAGAAGATATTTTCTTGCAAACAAATTGTTCCTGCAACGCGAACCTATTTTTGATTTTTGAGCTCAAATAGCATATTGATTCCATGCTGTACAAATCTGATTAGATCATCCATAAAGAGTAGAGACAAACTCAAGCTAATGAGGAGTCTGGAGACATATAGTTCGGGTTCTATAATATGAAATTCATGGCATGGATGAAAGTGAGTTGAGTTATTGGGTGATCTTTGTTGGTGAAATAAATCTCACATATTGTAGTTCAGAAAGATCAAATAGTGAAATTAAGAAACAAAAGCAAAATAATTTAATGAAAAAAATAATAAAATTTATGTGGTTCGATAATATGCCTAATCCACCCAACAAATATATAAATTTATTGATTCCAAATCAAGTGCCAAGTACAAATTTAAGTCCCACAAATTTCACGAGAATACCCAACACTCTCGTTTCAAACTCTATTATGAGAGAATATCTCTAAAGCAATATAGAATCAATTTCTAGGGTTCATTCTTAATTATTTTGGAAGAAACGAGGTTTAAGAACCTAAAAACATTGCAAACTAGCCCATGGGCCTATGCACCGTGCTGGGGCACACAAGTTTGGGCCTCAGCGCTCGAAACTAAAGCGAGATGGCAGAAAGTTTGCGCCAGGGCAAACCAAACTCATACCCTGGCGCAAGATTGCAGTACATTGCGTGTTGCACCACACAGAACTTGTGCCCAGGCATGTGACGCATGAATTTCTCACATTGTTCCATGCCTGGGAGTGGCTTTCTCACACCTCGGCGTGCAGCATTCTGCCCAAGCGTATCGGACATGCTCCAACGTCTCATCTCGTCAGTTTCGCACTATTTCTTTCATTTCTCACCATTTGTAGCTTAAATTTTAAAGTACAATCAACAATTCTCCACTTCGACTTGAAATTCTCCATCCATCATCTTTATCTCCCCAAAAAAGGGTCATCATCTGAGTCTGCAAATGTTTATCAAATTCAAGCATTGCTTGAATTTGATTTCTATAACAGTCTTAGTCAACATATCTGCCAGATTATCTTTTGTCCCAACCTTGTCAACAAAATAACACTTTGAGACACCATATCCCAAACGAAGTGACACCTCACATTAATGTACTTTGTTCTCTCATGAAATGCTTGATTCTTTGACAAGTATATGGCACTCTGACTATCACAAAATACTATAGTAATATCAAAACTCATACCCATATCATCAATTAGCCCATTTAGCCAAACGCCTTCTTTCACAGCTTCAGCTAAAGTTATGTACTCAACCTTTGTTGTGGACAATGTAAATGACTACTGCGAAATTGTGTTCCAGCTAACAGTACAATTCGAAACACAAAATACATAGCTTAACATAGACTTTCAACTATTCCAATCTCTGGCATAATTTGCATCCACATAGCCAACAACTCTAGCAAGAGAATTCAATTAACTATACTTCAAACATCTATCTGCAGAGCCTCTCAAATACCTCATAATCTACTTCACTACCTACCAATATATCTTTTCGGGCCTATGCATGTACCTACTCACAACACTGACTGCATGTGAAATATCTAGCCTAGTACACACCATGGTGTACATCAAACTACTAACTGCACTAGCATATAGCACATTAGACATATGCTCCACCTCCTCCTCAGTACTTAACGATAGATTTGATGAGAGCTTGAAATGAACTGCAAGTGGCATACTAACTAGCTTGGATTTATCCATCCCAAAATGCTCAAGTATTTTCTTAAAGTAATTTTGTTGAGATTAGTACAACAACCTACAGTGTCTATCTCGATCGATCCCCATGCCCAATATCCTTTTCGCACTGCCCAAATCCTTCATCTCAAATTCATCGCTCAATTGAGCTTTTAAAATGTTGATCTCAGATATGTTTCCAGAGGCAATAAACATATCATTAACATAAAGAAACAAATATACAAAAAGGTCATCACCACATTTCTTATGATATATATACGCAACAATCATAAATACTTCTAGTAATCTAATCTTGGTAATGAAGACATCAAATCTCTTATACCACTACCTAGGAGACTGCTTCAAGCTATACAAAGATCTCTTCAAAAGGCATGCCTAATTTTTCTTTTTGAAAATAATAAATCCCTCTAATTGACTCATGTAAATTTGTACCTCCAACTCACCATGCAAAAATGTTGTTTTCATATCCATCTACTCAAGATCCATACAAAATAAAGCTACCATGGCAAGGAACATGCAAATGGAGGTGTGTTTTACAACTGGGGAAAACACCTGACACCATGTATCAAGATTGCCCTATTATGATCGAAGATCGAGTGTATCCTGCCAACCTCATACAAATGTCCATCCAAGGATATGACTTTATACTTGGAAGCCAAAAAAAAAAAACAAGGGTTTCTGAACTCTTTTTCATGGGACATAGTCCCATCTTCTTCGTCTTCAGAAAGATTCCTCTCCATAATAAAGAGAATAATCTTCTCTTTGAGAATAATAAATAACTTCTTTTGACTATTAATTCACTTATACAACATTATTAGAATCTAGTTATTTCTCTCATGTACTTTTTATTCTATCATAAATTTAGCACAAAAATTAATCTCACTAAATTACTTTTAGACCCCTTGCAAGTATTGCAGTCATGTGATGAAAGCTTTGCTCTTTTCTTTTTCTTTCCTACCTAAAATCAACCTCCACCATAGCATATCTCCTTTCTTATTCCAACTTATAAATTGGAGATTTTGGAAGATTCAATTGGTGTGTGGATCATAACAAAAGAGGCAAACAAAAGAGTTTGCTTGATGTGGAGATCCACTTGCATAGAGTCAGATTTGGTGAATTTCTCTAGGGAGTTGTAGAAGGTTTTTTTATCCAAATGTTTTTACAGTGAGTTCTTAAAGGCATTTAGAAGCTCCAGTAATTTTTTTAAAATTTTTGGAGGAGTTTTGGTTGGGCAATATTTTCACTCTTCTAGTTGCGCTAGTTGCAAATATTTTCTAGAATTATGAAGAGTTTATAAGTCTCTACTTAGATTTTGCTTTTCAAGGTAATGCTGTCTCTAAATCTAAATCCCTAGTATGATTTGATCCTTAGTATGCTTGTAAGCACTAGTTATTTCATGCTTTTGAAGTTTTGATAATTGGATCCTAGTGCTTGACTTGCTTTCATATGAGATTTGGCAAATGGATGTGAAAGTTGTTTTCCTCAATAGAAACATTGAAGAATAAATCTATATGGAGCAACCACAAGATTTTACATCCAAAGAGAGTGAGCAAAAGGTTTTCAAACTCTAGAGATCCATTTATGGACTTAAACAGGCATCCCAAAGTTGGAACATACGTTTTGACAAGACAGTCAAACTGTTTGGCTTTGTCAAAAATATGTATGAATCATATATATATATATATATGAAAACTAATGGTAGTAGTGTACAGTTAATTGTGTTTCATGTTGATGCAATCCTTCTCATTAGGAATGAGGTAGGAATGTTAGAGTATACTAAAGTATGGTTATCTACTCAATTCTCCATGAAGGATTTAGGAGAAATGTCCTACGTATTAGGAATATGTATCTATAAAGAAAAAATGAAAAGGATTTTGGGACTTTCCCAAACCCCATACATTGACAAAATACTAAAGAAGTTTAGTATGAAAGAATCCAAGAAAGGGTTCTTTCCCATGGGACATGGTATTTGTCTCTCCAAGTCTATGGCCCCTAAGATAGAGCAAGAGAAACAAAGGATGTCTCACATACCTTATGCCTCTACTATTTGGAGCATAATGTATGCAGTTCAATGTACAAGGCCGGATGTGGCACACTCGCTAAGCATTACAAGTAAGTTCCAATGCAATCCTGGTGAGAGTCACTCGATGGCCATGAATGCAATCTTTAAGTACTTGAGAACGACTAAGGACTTGTTTTTAGTATACAGCAATAGAGAATTGAAACTTGAAGAGTTTTCAGATTCAAGTTTTCAATCTGATGTAGATGACCTCAAATCCACTTTTGGGTTTCTATTTGGCCTCAATGGCAGCATGGTGAGTTGGAATAGTTCCTAAAAAGACACCACAGCCTACTCTACCTCGGAGGCAAAATACACTGGGGCTTCAAAAGCTGCAAAAGAAGGTATTTGGATGAAAATTTTCATTCAAGAATGGAATGTAATACCTAGCATTACAAAGCCAGTAGTTGTCTTTTGTGATAACTGTTGGAATAATGCCCTACCAATGAGATTGGCTTTGTAAAAGCTATTTTCTTGTAAAAACAATCTTGATTGAATAATATTCTTAATATAGCTATCTTTATTTTATGTTTTATTTCACTTTACTAGCATTTGGATAAAGCCTTTAGATCACCTAAGACAACAAAACTTAGTTCGGTGATCATAGAATAAGTTTTACACAATTGTAATCTTAAAATTTTCAATTTATAAGATCTTAAGAAATGGGGCAACTAAGATCCGAATAAATTTGCACTAACAATGCATAAATCCAAGAGTTAGATATTGCTCTATTCTATAAGCAACTATATGAGATACGAGTGCATATTAGTGGGTGCTTGTTAGAGAATAAGATACTGAAGACCCATTGGAGAACCCACTAGATAGTCATAGTGGCAAGTCGGTAGTGGCTAATTCTCCTGTTTATGCTAGTGCATATTATTAGTCCTCGGACTTGAGGATCCATGGTAACCTTATGTCTAATCCATATGCTTTGACTCTTCCTTGACCACCTAGTGGGTATTTTAGGTTAAGATTGAATATGAGCTACTTGGCATAGAGGTTTGTGATATCTAAGATGAAATCCAACTCATTGCAATTGTGAAAGGCAAGTGCATGTCCTATATATTATATAATGATCGATTCCTAGAAATTCTTACGCAATGTGGTGTTACAATTTGAAAAACGTGTTTTTCAAATGTGAGGTTACATAAAGGGATTGAACATTGAGAATAGAGGCATAGTATCAAGGCTATTAGGGAGCCGACAAATATCTTATCCTAAACCTCTTTCAGAAGATAAGAGATGGAAGGACCGTATTTGCATGGTACGCATAGAGCGATGATGGTTCTTTAAAATATTCATTTTGACCAATTAATTGGGCTCCATGGGCTTGAGATTAGACATCGACCATGGAGATTGGGTATTCTTCAATTAATAAAATTGATTGAATTAAGTCGATTAGTTTAAAAGGAGTTTTAAACTAAAATGAATGTAAGATATTCAAAAGTTACAAGGAGTTGTGAGCCCATGTCCAATAAATAGTAAAACCTATTGAATCACATGCAAAAGCCAATTAGCTTCCTAATTGATGGAGAGAATTTTCTAAGTATTAGAAAACCAACTACTAATGGACCAATTTTATGGTGCCAATTTTAAAGGTTAATTTTTGTTTGATTAATTTAAGTGTTAAATTAATCAATTAATTTAAAGAGTTAATTATTTGGTGCCAACATGACCATCAATTGGTCAAGTTAACTTAAAAAGTTAAGTTAACAAATTAAGTTTAAAGAGTTAAGCTAGTTTGACTTATAGAGTCTAGTCAAAGGATGATTAATTAAATTAAAGAGTTTAATTTAATAAATGGGAAGAATGAATTTTGGAGAAAAAATTCAAATGAAAAGTTTATTTGAATTAGCATCTTAATTAATTTGGAATTATATTTCAAATGTAATTAAAATGCACATGAAATTCAAATGAGATTTAAATTTAATATGCTACCTTAGCACCCCACTTGGCCGCCCCTCCTCATGGAAGGTGTGATGCCACCTTAGCATCACACCATTCAGCATTTATATATAGATATAGAGAGAGGATTGGCCATCATATCACACCATTTGTGAAGAATTAGATCCTTTGCAATTTCCCTCCAAAACCTCTTACAAGTATTCATGTGTTGAAAGCTTTGCTCTCTTCTTTTTTTTCCTACCTAAAATCGGCCTCCTCTACTACAAATCTAATTTCTTATTCTAGCTTATAGATTGGAGATTTTGGAAGATTTAATTGGTGTGTGGATTATAACAATAGAGGCAAATAAGAGAGTTTGCTTGATTTGGAGATCCACTTGCACAGAGTCTAATTTGGCAAATTTCAACAAGGCGTTCTAGAAAGCTTTTTGATTCAAGTTTTTTATAGTGATTTCATCAAGGCATTGAGAAGCTCCAATAATTTTTTGAAATTTTTGGAGGAGTTTTGGTTGGGCAATTTTTGCACTCTTCCAGCTACGCCAATAGTAGGCAGTTTCTGGAATTATGAAGAGTTCACAAGCCTCTCCTTGGATTTTTCTTTTCAAAGTAATGCTCTCACCAAATCTAAATCCCTAGCATGATTTGATTCTTGGTATGCTTGTAAGCACTAGATAATTTCATGCTTTTGAAGTTTTAATAATTGGATCCTAGTACTTTACTTGTTTTCAAGTGGTATTAGAGTATAAATCATGCTTAGATTTGAATTTTCTTTGGTTAATTGATTCATGTGATGGATTAATGTAGATCACCGAATTCTCAATTCATATGATGGATTGGAGTGTTTGGTTGATGTTGTATATGGCTTCTTGATTGATGAATTGAAAACATGCTATTATGCAATTTAAGTGTTTATTCATGTTGTTAGTATGTTTTAATTCATAGTGATTAATGTTGAATGTTGATTTGACATTAATTGATGTTATATGTTGATATAGCATGTTGATTTATGGCTAAAAGAGTTTTGGTCATTTTTTGGATTCAATGAGATTAAAGTTTGGTTGGAGATTTTTGGAGAATTTGATTCTCACTTGAACTTGATTTTTAAGCATGATTGAGCACTTGAAATTTCAATTTTGAAAGGTGTTTTAGATATGAAATATCACCCATAATGTGTGTTTTAATGTTTAGAAGGTGTTCTAAAGTTTTTAGTGCACTAAAATTAAACCAAAATAGGCTTGACTTGGTTTTGACCCCAAAATAAGGGAGCTACTACTAGCATATGGCAGCCATAGTAGGGCAGTGGCTGAACGTTTCTACCCAGCCATGAGCTTACCTAGTCAAGCAATCCCATGTTTAGGGTTGATCGAGTTTTGAGCCTTCTTTTGGTTCCTTAAGTTACTAAAAATCAATTTAAATCATACACAATGGATGCACAAGTATTGTGCGAGTTCTCAAAACTATGTTTGACATTTTTAATTGCTTCTTAAATCTTGTTAAAGTTGATCTTCAATTTTTGCAAAAATGAGATGCATAATGGTTATGATTATTTTTGCTTGGCCAAGAATTTAATTGTTGGAAGTAATTGTTAATTTTAGATTTATTTATTGTTCATTTATTTATTGAATGAATGATAAATGAAAGGGGATAATCATGAGCCTATAATATTGATTTTATTTATTTCAAGTTATTGAAATGTGTTGTATTAAATAGGGCTTGTATGCCTCTTGTTCTATCTTGTAAAAGTTACGAGAGTAGAATCACTAGAAGTAAGATTTTCTTTCTCTTGTAAAAGTTATAAGGAGCAAAAAGGATCCAAGGAGGCTTGAAGACCCATGAATGTATGGGATACACTCATATAATAGTTTAGTTTAATCAACCCACTTAATATCTGAATAAAGCTCTATTAACCATCTCTTGTGATATATGGCTAATGTAGCTTTCTTGTCTGGAATGCCAAAAATATCCCATTCTTTGCAAACACAGCTTCTATTGCAATGGTATGGAGTGGAACTAAAAGGATATCCCCCGATTTATCAGAAGAAATGTTGCTATAATTCGATAAATCAGGCATTCATGGCACGCCGAAACAGAAAGGTAAATGCCTAAAATTCCTTATTGCAAAACTCCAATCAATTGTCAGTCCTCAAGCGTTTGATCCCATTTCCTATCTGCTTCTTGATCAAAGTCTTCTATTTCCTGAAGTCGACAAATACCTAATCTTTATGCTTTAACATGTACACCTATACTCTTTGTGAGAAGGCATTAATGAATGTTAACATGTACCTAGCATCACCCTTTAAGAGAACTTGAGAAGGCCCCCAAAGATCTGAGTGCATGTAATCCAAGATGCCCTTGGTCCTGTGAACTGCGATGCTAAACTTTACCTTGTACTGCTTGCCAAGAACACACTGTTCACAAAAATCTAACATCCCAATCTTCTCTTCACAAAGCAAACCCTGTTTGTTCAATTCTGACATTCTCTTCTCATTTATATACACGAGCCGCATATGCCATAATCTCGTAGTATCATTAAGTGATGAAGAAACTACTGCAATACCAGAAATTATACTACTATGCAATATGTAAAGACTATTCTTCTTGCCCCCTTCATGATTAGCAAAACATCTTTGGAAACCTGCAAAAAAACTCCATCTCGAGCTTTGTACTCAAAACCATTCCTATCCAAAGTACCTAATGAAATTAAATTTTTCTTCAGATCGAGAACATGATGCACATTTATCAGCATCCTCACAATTCCATTGTGTATTCTGATACACACTATGCTAATCCCTACAACTCTGCAAGAAGCATCATTTCCCATGAGCACCATCGTATTTCTGAAAAATGATAAACCAATCCTCTCGTGGGCATATATGATAGGAACAAAAATTATCTAAAATCCACTCAGAATTCAATAGACTCTCAATAATATTGAGAACAAGTGTTCCATCAGACTCATCCTCAATGATTCCAGCAACATCATCCCATTTCTAATAAGAAGATTCTGCCAACTCTTCACCTTTCCACATTCTGGATAATTCCATTTTCGGTGCCACTTTTCTCTATATCTAAAAAATTTATTGTTTAATCTAGGCTTGCTTCATAACCTAGATTGACCTCTACTCCTTCCCCTTTCTTTTGGTCTCCCCTTTGCTATCAATCTTTTCCCACTTTCACTATCATTATTGCCTAGGACTTGCTTTCTTAATTCATTCGAATTCAATGAGACCTACACATTCTCCATTGATATTGTATCTTTCCCATATAACAAAGTAGTAACCAAGTGCTTAAAAAATTAGTTAGAGAACACAAAAGAATTAATGCTTGATCTTTATCCTCAATTTGTACATCTATACTAGCAAGATACAATATTACCTAAATGTACCTTTCTTCATTCTGAGTATGTAAAACCATTATTTCAAATACAGCCGATTTGTGAGGGACTTCGTCATATACTGACTCACCAGCCTTAGCTACAATCCTACTAGTATACTTTCTATGGCTACCTCTCTCAGTATGTTATCTGTCAACGACAACACCAAGTTACCATAAACCTTCGCCATAAATTAATTCTTTTCCTCATCTAAAAGTGTCTCTGGCCAGAAATCTCTACCCTTTAGCGTTCTCTGTGAATTTTGTTGGCATTGAATATATTGATTCAAAATCAAGTGCCAAGCACAAATTTAAATCCCACAAATCTCACGAGAACACCCAATACTCTCGTTCTAAACTCCATGAAAGTGACAATTTATGATTATATGATTTTCTTAAATTTATTTAGTTTTCATGACAAATTTATTTCACTTTACAAATTCATGTTTCGTACACCATTGGTGTAATATGAAAAAATCTAGAAAATTACACATTTGTCCTTAGTAATTTAGCCATACTGTTCCTATCAATAGATAAATGAAGGGCAATTCAAATATTTCAAGCAACAACCCCCATGACCTTTAGTCAATAGATAAATTAACCCAAGAGTTGAGATGGGCCAAATTATCGTTAGATTGGGTATTAAAAATACAAACATGTAATTTTTATATAGACCGAAGTGTTTATAATTACACAAACTAAATACTTAATTAGCCTTGACAAAATTACTTTATCAAACATTTTCCTTCAAACAAAACCAGACCTTAATGTACAAGTATCCAACTTCCACACTGTTGTCCAAGTTTGGGTGATGATGCTGCAGAGAGCTGGAGGGTCAAGTACTCCGATTGATTCAGGTATTTTGTGCTTGAGATCTATAACCACGAACACATGTCAACTAGCCGAGAGGCCCTCAGCTATGGCACTTTGACGCTCAAGTTAGTTTTTGGTAAATCGAAGAATATAGAGAGAGTATGTAGTGAACATTGTAAATGGCATTACCTTGAGCGTGGTAGTGTTTGTAGTATTTATAGCCTGCTGTGGCATGATTTTACCCAAGTACCCTTACTAGGTGTACTTGGCTTTTTCCATGATAGGGGGTTGGGAGTCATTCTTTGCTCAAATCCTAGTACTGTGCCAAGTGGCGCAATCTCCTATTTTCCCAGATAACCATGCCAGTAGGAGCATGTCGCTGCCAGAGTTGTTAGCGGGGTTGTTGGAGTTGTTGGCAGTAGTTACATCCATTGGCAGTGGTCACATCAGCTGCCACGTGTCATCAATATCGAGGGATTCAACATGTCCAACTTGCACCCGAAGGTCGATTCATGCCGATCGAACTTGGATGATAAAACTTTAGAAGTGGCCCTCAGGTCGATACGGGTCGACCATGGGGCTTACCAAATGGGGTCGATACAGGTCGACCAGACTAATGTGCCTTTGGGCTTCATAGGCTGTCTCTTCTACTGGATTATACCATATCATGTTGGACCTCATGGGCTGTCTCATTTGAAGCTCGGCTTGTTGGGCCTACTGGATTATCCCATATCATGAGTCCCCTCAACTCCCGATCCTGATCGAGCTTGTTGATGAGAAGGAGTGGGGAGTTTATGTTCGAATATAGCAAGGAATACCTTCGACTAGGATTTTTGTGCTTTCGACTAGGGTTTTGATGCTTTCGAGCAGGGTTTTTAAAATTTTGACCCGAGTTTTTGAAATATCAACCAAGGTCCAAGGCAGTTTCTCTATATTTAATGCGGCTATCAGTGCGTCGATACGAAGCATGCAGAATACGAAGCGTCTGGGATACAAAATAGGCTGTCATGATGGCAGTTACATGATTTCCCATGCACGATTGCCTATAAATAGGGGAAGAGTCCCTTCATTCACACTTTCGTGATTTAAGCATCAGATATTATCTATTGTTGAAGAGTGTCTTGCTTTGCAACTTTCGCTTTGAGAAAGTAACTGTAAGTGTCCCTGTTATACCTTCATTTTCTCTGTCTTTACCTTTTAGTACCATGTCTGCTAACGCTGAATCGAGTAGCAATAGATCTGAGAACTTGATTCAAATGGGGGGTAGTGATAGTGAAAACACTAGACAGTCTAGTTCTTCTCCAAGTAGAAATAGTAGTTTACGTAGTAACAATAGTGCTGAGGACGGGCTAGGCCTTTTGTGATGCCTATTAGCCAGGGTAGGTTGTTTACCATAGATCATTACACTGAAATATCCTCGAAAGTAACTAACGCTAACTTGGTGAGAATTAGGGTAGCCTACCATATCCCTGATGGGTTAGAAATGATAGTGCTAGGGTCCCAAGGTAGGATGCATCGATCTCCTCGGGGGTTCATTACTGTATTTGAGGAGGGGTTAAGGTGTGGTTTAAGATTTCCACTTGCCCAGCCCATAGTCAACCTCCTCACAGGTCTAAGGGTTTGCATCACCCAACTTTTACCCAACTACTTTGCAACCCTATACAACTTCGCTGTGCTGATGTATCTGTTCGACCAGCCGGCTAGTTTTGCCAACTTTTCAAACTTTTTTCATCTCCCGATGTTTCGAAAGTCAGGTAGTGGTGAGGAGTTGGGCTTTTATTGTCTTACTACTCAACCTCATAGGAAAATCTTGATACCTCCTTCCTCTTCTTAAGGCCAAGAATGTAAAAAATATTTTTTCTATATCTGAAGGCTGGGGTGCTTGCCATTTTGGGGGGTTTGTGGAGGGGTCCTGTGGAGATATCAAATAACCAGACGCCCAGTTAGCCTAACGCCTTCATCCGAGATCTGGTCAAGTCCGAGCAGATGGAGGCCTCTATTCTAATCGAGAAGAGGTGTTTGGTGCTGGCTGGTCTATCGCCAGCCCTAATCGACCTGCCTGCGGGTGATCACTTAGGTAATTTTTGGTCGATTGCTTTGATTGTATTTTATCTTATTCTTATGCTAACTGTTAACCTATTTGTGCGTACAGATCAGAACTATATCATGGCCCACAACAGGAATAAATCTCAAGTCTGCGCACCGAGGGCTCAAGCCCGTTGACAAGCCACTGTCGCCGCTCGACAAGAAAATATCACTGGGCAGGAGGTGTCTACAAGGTCAACGTCTAATGCACCACCACCACCACAGATCAAAGCAGCTCCTGAGATACCATCCACCCGCCTAAGAGCGCCTGAGCCAGGTAGTTTTGTGCACCGGGGAAAGAGGCACGTGATTGACCTAGAGGAACCTGCTCCCAAGAAGGCTGCTGGGGGCAAAGGGAAAAAGATAATGACAAGTTGGGACCTCTTAGGGAAAGACAATGAGGGATCCTTGTTCCAGCTTCCCCATCTATCTCCTCTAAGGTTTGCGACGGATCAAAATCATGATATAATTGATTCATCGTCAATGATGGACGTGGGGCCAACTGGCCCTATTGCCTTGATGTAGACAACTTCCAGCCTCTTCCTGAATGACCAGTGCAAATTCATGAACCTGAGCCAATTCGGGACCATGAAGGCCATGTCCTACTACTGCAATATAGTAAGTGAGAGGTCAATAAGTTTCAACCATCCTTTTTTGTTATAACTGTGTTATCTTGCAACTGACATTGTTGCGTTTCAGATAGGGCAGCTGGGCTACAACATGTACCGGCGATTAGAGATGGCTCTCGCAGCGAAGAAGACACTCAAGGTTGGGGGAGAGCTGGAGACGATTAAAGTGCAACTCGAGTCCTCCTAGCTGTAGGTCGAGCAGCTAAATAAGAGGGTGGCTGACCTCGAACAGCAACTCGATGCCAAAGACCAACAATTGCTGAAGGCTGTCGATGACCGCAGTCGAATGGAAGATATAAATAAGAAGGTGAACCTCGACCTGTAGTGAGCTATCAGTTTGGTCAGGCTTAGGGTCATGCAGAAGTGACCAGATAGGCCAAGGAAGCATTCCTCTAGCATCTACCTGTGATGCGGTGCGAGGCTGTTGAATAGTTTGTTGTCAGTATTGCATTCCAGGATGTGAGCGCGCTCACGGCTATAGACGATGCCAAGAAGGCATATCAAAGAGCTATCAAGTAGCTGAAATACATGGGATACTGCTTCCATGCTGAGGATAGAAGCCGTATGAGCTTGATGCTGAACGATAAGCTGGAGCCCTTTCTTGAGCCAGCGAAAGGCGGCGCTGCTCAAGTTGCTGAAGGAGGACCTGCGATCGAGGCTGCTAATGAGCCCCAGTCTGAGGAGGCAAAGAAGAAGGCTGAGATCGATGCTCAGCTTGACCAGATAAATACTGGGTTTTGGTTCGCGAAAGATCTTGTTGAGGACCTACAGGATGGACAGGTCGACCTTGCGCAATACTTGCTGCGGTCAACTAATTTCTTGGGCGATCTTCTAGAACTAGAGCCTGAAGCTCACTGGGCAGAAAGTGGTCGAGGAGAGCCCAATCAGCCCTGAAGATCGATCGAGACCAGCTGATCCTCTCTTTCTTTTTGTACTTACAAGTATGTACGTTGAACAAATATAATCAATAAAGATGCATCCTTTCTTTCACTCTTGCATCCTTTCTTTCATTCATGCTCTAAATAATGTTCAATTCTTGTATAATAATGTGAAGAACACTTGGTTACCTATTATGTATTAACAAGACTGCGTCATCCATTGCTTCACATTCTCTATTGTCTATCTGCTCGACCGTTAACGCTTATTCGCTTAGAAAAATGGTATGGCATCAGTTCCAAGTACAAGGTCGATAAACGGTGGATCGTCGAGCCAATGCAGTGCAAAGCTGTATAATCGTGGACTGCGGGGTCGACGATGGACATGGACTGCAAAGAACCCTTTAGGGGTCGACGATGGACATGCACATGGACGACTAGAAGCCATTTAGGTGGCAACAAGGGACTACTTTGCCATCAACTACGGGGTTGACTAAATAGTTAGGCGGCTTGGAGCTGCTTGAGTGGCAAAAGGGGCTACTTGATCATCGACTATGGGATCGACTAGATAGTTGGGCGGTTTGGAGCCGCATAAGTGGTAGCAAGGGCTGCTTGGCCATCGACTACGGGGTCGACTAGATAGTTGGGCGGCTTGGAGCCGCTTGAGTGGTAGTAGTGGCTGCTTGGTTGTCGACTATGGGGTCGACTAGGTAGTTGGGCGGCTTGGTTGTCGACTATGGGGTCGACTAGATACTTGATGGCAAGAAGGCTTGGTCGGCGGGGGGTCATTATGGTGGCAGCGTGAGGCTGCTTAGTTGCCGACTACGAGGTCAACTAGAAATTGCAAAGACAGAAATTAAGCAAATAATGTTGCAGTTTTATTATAGCCAATAGGCCAGAATGATACACGCCATACAATAATTAAACAAAAAACTTCCTGAAATTAATGGCGTTTCATGGACGGGGGAGTTCCTCTCCTTGAATGTTTGCCAAACGATAGGCATTATGCTTTGGTACTTTGACAATCGAATATGGCCCTTCCCACTTTAGTTCAAGCTTGCCCACATTTTTGGAAACCTCCACATTTTTAAGAACGAGGTTTCCGACCTTGAAACGGCACTCTTTGATCTTCTTGTTATAGGTTTGGGCTATCTTCAATCTGTACTATTGCATTGTGTTATAGGCCTCCTGCCGTCACTCGTCGATAGTCTAGAGGTCCAACTTTATT
>JACGDI010005750.1:622961-634300 GCA_014898725.1 Jacaranda copaia
GTCTGCCACCTCCTCGCGCGATTCTGGGCGTCTCTTCTCCATTGGGGGATGTTTGGGACTGGCCTCGCATCTGGCGAGTGGTTGCCTGGCCTCGAGGTGGGAGGGACTGTTCTCCCAGGGTCTATTTTTCGGTGGTGGTGACTGCGGAGCAGCGTTGGCGGCGGGGGCAGGCACTGAGGTGTGCCTGTTTAAAACAGCAGATAACTGAGCCGATATTTGGGCAGAAATCTACTCACTGATCATTTGCATTAGCTGGGACATGGGAAGCGTCACCAGCTGTTCCTAGGGGGCGCTGGCGCCTAGAATATTTGTTTGTTGCTGGGGGTTAGGTAGTGGTGGAGAAGTAGACCTCCTGTTTCCTCCCTCCCAGATGTTACTTGGCGTGTGTTCACCATTGTTTTGCTGCAATCTCAAATATTTCCAACAAACAGCGCCAAATGATGCTGTAGAGAGCTGGAGGGTCAAGTACTCCGGTTGATTCAGGTGTTTTGGGCTTGAGATTTGCAACCACGAACACATGTCAACTAGCCGAGAGGCCCTCGGCTATGGCACTCCGACGCTCAAGTTAGTTTTCGATAAATCAGAGAATATAGAGAGAGTATGTAGTGAACAGTATAAATGGCATTACCTTGAGTGTGGTGGTGCTTATAGTATTTATAGCCTACTGTGGCGTGATTTTACCCAAGTACCCTTACCAGGTGTACTGGGCTTTTTCCATAACAAGGGGTTGGGAGTTATTCTTTACTCGGATCTCGATACTGTACCAGGTGACGCAATCTCCTGTTTTCCCGAATAACCATGCCAGTAAAAGCATGTTCCTGCCAGAATTGTTAGCGGGGTTGTTGGAGTTGTTGGCAGTGGTTACATCCATTGGCAACAGTCACATCAGCTGCCACATGTCATCAATGCCGAGGGGTTCAACCTGTCCAACTTGCACCCGAAGGTCGATTCATGTCGATCGGACTTGGATGCTAAAACTTCGAAAGTGGCCCTCAGATCGATACGGGTCGACCGCGGGCTTACCAAATGGCGTCGATACAGGTCAACCAAACTGATGTGCCTTTGGGCTTCATAGGCTGTCTCTTCTACTGGATTATACCGTATCATGTTGGACCTCATGGACTGTCTCATTTGAAGTTGGGTCTGTTGGGCCTACTAAATTATCCCATATCAAGTGATAACACGGGTACTTGAACCCTCATACAGGAGTACATATAATTTACCCTTTATGTAGATAAAATGCTTCTTTGATTCTCTTTTTCTTGCTTGTCTCTTTCAGTCCCATTCTGCTGTAATTTATGGTCCACGAGGCAATGTTAGGTTATAAATATAGAAAGGTACATAGGCACCTATTGATCCTTGAAGTCCGAATAGCTTTGTCAATTGTCAATTTTGGAATTTTTCAAGCTTGTGTTGCTACGATATCTTTAGTCATTGGCTCATGGACTATAGTTATCAATATGGATAAGCTTTATATTGAAAATTCTAGTTTGGATCGAGTTTTATCCAACTTAAGCCAATTGCATGGCAGGTAAATTTTATACATTGTTGTGTGATTATAATTTTATAGCTCAAATACAATGGTTAATCATATAATTTGAAGACACTCACTTAAATTAGGTATATAAGACCAAACAGTGAGAATTATATTGTGTATCAAGTTGTAGGTTTTCTTGTGAGTCTTTCAGAAATACTGAAAAATGCACTCTTCAATCAATGAATCAATTGTAAATTGATTGTCATTCAATACATATGTGTAATGAATATTGATGATAAAAAAAAATTGGGATAAATGAATTCCTATATGCCTCAAAACACGGATGATATGTAATTACGTGCAAAAAACAGTAAGAAGAATACCTCCAAGAAAGAAAAATCAATCTAGATAATGACTAAGATAAAATAACGTAAATTATGTAACTAAGAGATAAGATCCTAAACACATGAATTAAACGTGTCCAGGATGGCGAACACTAACTAACCTCACATCATCAACCACTGGGCCACACAATGAACCTGAATTATCATTCTTCATGTGATAAAATGTGCTCAAGAACCTAATTCTAGTACGGGGTGAAATGGCCCTAAACCTGAGCTTGGCACGTTTGAAACCTCCAGTGCCCTTTGATTCATAAGGAACTTGAAGGATCACTTTGCCTGCTGCTGCCTCAACCATCATTGACCCTTCACAAGAATTCTTAGCATCACCTACAAAGAATACGAGATCGTAGATTTTCCCATGCTTGGTCCTCACAGTTTGCGCTAACGCACTCTCTCTTCCGGCCACCAATTCAACTGCTCGTTTGCCCTCAGGCACCCCAAAGTGATCGGAATCTATATATTTCACTGCTTTAAGAGATTCAATCATCCATCCAGGCAACGGGGAATGGTCATCCTCAATGTTGGGAGGAATTAGGGCACCCCAAGAAGTATTGGGAAAAATATATGGACCCTCTTCAAAGTTACCATTCTTCAACAAGTTATCTACATCAGCATATCAAAACATTTTTTGAATGTTTGGTCCCTCATAATATCAATATTTTACTTTATGATACTCAAGAGGATTATTATATGATAATTTGAAAATATTTTGATGAATACAAGAAGAACATACCTCGATGTCTTTTAGGTGGGTACAAGGCCTTGAGTGCAACCGAATCGATAAGTGGGCCACAGGCCCGATCCTTCTCAACACCCGGGTTATGGATCACAATCTCAATCTCACTGGACTGGGCAAAGAAACCCCAACAATAAGAATCCCACCCATCGCTACTATACACTGTCTGCATGGGCAAAATCCCCCAGTCCATGGGCTCACTATTTGGTGAAACGGACACATTCAACTTCTCTTCTTGAGCACAAGTCCTGGCTGCGCTAAAAGAAACTGAGTAAAACATCCCATTTGTCACCTTAACCTTTGTCTTGATGGATGCCTCGTCGCCAAGGCGCACGGCGGAGGCGCCCTCCGGCACCACAAGCAACATGTCGCCCTGTTTCTGGCCGGATGTTATGTACTCAACGAAGCCGGAGGTCTCCCAGAAGGGTATCCCATGGGGGTCTGTCACCTTAGTGCCCTTCATTTGTGATGGCTTTGGCCCATATTCAAAGTTTCCATTTGGCAACTGTCCTGCAAACACTCCATGAGGAGTAAGATATTTTCTCAACGGACAACATAGTTAATTAAGATGAATATTAGCTATACATTGTTTGTCATTGTCCTGGTCATGTTTGAACTATAAAAGTTCTTGAAATAAGGTTAATCTGTTGTTACTTGGTGAAACGACATTAAATTGTACTAGTGTTATTCTTTATATATTAGTTAGCTTTGATGTTTTTGAGTTATATGATCTGTCTACTTTGTAATAAGGCAATGAAACTTTGTTAATGGTAAAATTCAGGTTTCAAAATTTTAGGTATGATATTGAGTTTAAATCTTCTTGATGTGGGCCGGAAGACGTATATAGATCCAAAACACAGTGGATTCCTAATAGATTCATATGGTTTGAATGGATCAGGTAGAGTAAATAAAGCAATCTATGTCCAGTCAATCTCTCTCCCATTATTATAAATACTCGTAGGTTTCATGTTGTGAGATTTACAATTTTTTTTGTCCCGAACAATTCATAAATATTGACTTTGAGCGTCGAAAGATTTTTGTTAGGAATATGCTAACAATCGTAACCATTTATTGCAGGTTTCAAATTATGTAGGTTCTAATTATTACTTGCAAATGTAAAAGTTCAAATAAAGAACGAAGCTTCCTGCACTCATAAACATCTGAATAACTAATTTACTGTTATAATAATTGTTATGTATGACGAATGATTAAGTAATCCCCAGCTCGTTTCTTTTTAAAAGGAATCATTATAATGAACTTTGGATCCGAATAAACTTGACAATACTGCCACTTTCCAACTGTAGCCACCATGCTATCACATGTTGTGTCCAGCAATTTTCAGCATTGAATAAAGAAAATAAAGGGACAACGATTTTGAGATTTAACTAATGTAACATAGTTTATGTAGTATGGTAGGCTGTTCCAATATGTCATAAATGATTCCATTGGTAGCGTGACATTAATTTGCCCACTTGGTGCTGGGAAAGTATGTGACAAAGGTACATTAAACTTATGAGCCCACTGCCTAAAGTTCAATAATTGGCATTAGGAAAAATGTGATAGTAATTCAATTGCAATGATTTTTTCATTGGGGTTTTCTCTCAATAAATGCATTTTAATTGGTCCATGGATTTGATTATTAATGCTTTTCGACTATAATAATTATAGGGCAAAACTAGACTGAGTGATAAAGACAAGCATTTTAATGTCTTCTAAACTAACTCATAAACACTTGTTATGAGTTTTTAGAAAAGAGCAGTTAAATCATAGCAAAGTCAAGTTTATGTCAAAATTTCCTTATTAATAGAATCAAATTTGATGAAGTCCTTAAAAATTCATGTCATTTTACAGTCTTACAAGCATATCTCTCTTGTAATGGTCATTTTCTAATTTGCATCTGACTTTTTCAATCAAGTCATTTTACAGTCTTACAATAATTGATGAGTTGACTACTACAAAGGGCTGTGTATACTTTTTTTACTTTTTAATGTCTACTGTTATCACTTAATTTTTTGTTGCTAATCCTACTACAAAGGAGACATGCATGATACGCAGCATCTTTGATCTTATATAAATATATATATATATATATATATATAATGATAGATCTGACCTGATGTGGCAAAATTCAAATCAATTACATCATAATGCACACACTTACAGTGTTCATATAACTCTTGAAAATAGTGATCAATTAATCATTATAACATAGTCACATATTACTAGTTCTGTTGAATCTTAGCAATCCTAGCTAGTGTTATAATATTGTATTAATTTTAACATATACTTATATGGGTTTCAATTCTCAAATCCAATCCCAAAAATTCTCATAGACGCACTTCTCACATCTAATAGAAGGGGGGAAATGTTAGATTTTAAACGTACAGTTTGTTAGTTTATTCTACAATATAATGATCTATGAAACTTATCAAAAATCTACCTCCATAACATAAAGATATAAATTCCTATTAATTTCAAATAAAGCCAATACAGCAAATTTAGATCAATGTCCCAAAACTATACGATATTAAAATCACATTATTTTAGGTAAAAAAGAGTGAAAAAAATTGGAACGCTTACCATCGATTAGAGATGACGCAATGTGGACAGTAGCACAAAGTAGCACTAACCCTATCTTCATTGATCTCTTCATATTTTCTTAAATATTTTTCAATAATATGGTTTGGTGTCTGTGTTTTCTTAGGTAAGGAGGGGAAGAGATGTGTTTGTTTGAACTAAAATGGAGAAAGATGTGAAGGGTATTTATGCGTTTCTATTTAAGAAAAATGCCCCTCAATTTGAAGGAATTTACACTGACTAGTCCTGCAAGGCTACAACTATATATAACAAGCTTCTGATCAGCACATGGCTGAATTTATTGATACCATAATCTTGTTGGTTTTCACGATTTGAAAGGATTTAAAATTAAGATTGTAGGAATTTATTTCATAATCATTATTTCAAAAAATACATAATAGGTTTCCATAGTCATATATAACACATAGCTTCACCCAAAAATATTGTAGTTAAGATAATAATGTCGCATGACGTGAGGTTGGTTAATGCTTGTTTAAATAGTATCTAGATATGGGATATGAAATGCTTTTTAATAAATAAAAAAAATATTTATAGTTCTCAGAGTTGGGTGCTGCTAAATCGAATTTAGAGTGAATTTTTTGATAAAGTAAAAGTAACCAAAAAAAAATTTAATTATTATTTATGGACGACAAACGAGATAATAATAGATTTATCGACGTAATTACTTATTCGTATATTATTTGCACGAATTATGCATAGGTATTAAATGATAACTTAATGCAATTACCATATAAAAATGTATATTTTTATTTGTATTTTGAAGCAATTAATATAAATAATATATTTTGAAGTCCCTATGTAAAGAACAACGTGCACGTGCAATCCCAGCAAAAGACAAGACAAAGAAACTTTATAATCAAGCATAGCCACAATCCTAAGGTGAAAAGAATATTTTGAGTTGAGAGTCAATTATTTTAACAAGAATAAAAGGATCTCTAATAATTGCATTATGAATATACTTATATATATATATATGTTAATAAAATATATGTCTTTGCAATTATTATTATTAAATTAGGTTTATCTGTGCCAGATTGAAGACATACCATCTTTGAACACATGGTTTTTCAGCCAGCCTGTCTGTCGTGGGCATTTTGGTCATTTTACTGGCCTAATTTGGTCTGAAACTGATCTTTTCCAATTTTCTTTTTCTATATATTTGGACATCCCAAAATAAGAGTATATTTTACAAAAATATTTTTATTTTTCAAAACTATGATCCAAGTTTAAAAACTAACGTCATACAAATGATTCTGAATTCCATTAATTTTAAGAATAACAATGTAAAAATATGCGAAATGTATATATTCGTAACTCCTATTATTGAATAAATTCATATCACAATTTTAGTTTTTGAAATTTTGAATGAAAAGTGGGTTTTATTATCAACCATTGCTGTATTGAATTTGTTATTGATATTTTCGTATAACGACATAATTAATCATTTTGAGCAAAAGTACAAAAAGAAAAGTTGGCTAAAATGACTAAAAGAACCCTCAAGATCTTTCTTCTGCCAATGCATAAATAATATCTTGTGGATTTGTCACAAAAATTAAATAAAAAAATGGGACCATTCAAGATCTGTGACTCTGCCCCCCATGTGCAGCTGAACATATATTGATTGAGGAATTCAACAATATTTGTTACTAAGATTATCATAAAAGTCATTAATTTCTTATTTATGTCCTATGCTTTTGTTGCTCATTGGTCGGCAATAATTCAGTATTTAAATCCATAACATGTGCACTGAGTGACTTACGCAAGCTAATTACTTATGAATTATGACAGTCTGTGCAAGATATATAATAATTAAGCATTTCTTTGAACAAAGCTGTGTTATATCCCTTTTTTGTTAGGGGATTGTTTGGCTCTCTTTTATAGTGAAATTGTTATATGTTATTGGTGGTTAATTAGGCGAGTGACGTTATTCTTATTAGTATATCAGATCGGCAGTTAAACTAGAACATTGCATGGTTGGTTTTTGTGAATTGTAGTACAGAAATAAAGAATATGAGAGAGTATGGGGATAAATAATTTCTGTAAAACTTTAAAAAAATTTGTATTGATTAAAATATGAAAGGGTATAAAAGGTATATAACTAATACAATAGTACAGAAATATATCGCTGTTCGTGAATAGAAAAGTGCTTTCTTTTATATATATAATATAGGTTTAAATGAAGTTCACAGTTTAAATCCAAATAACTCCAAGTGTGTACATGCATAAATAACAACGCTTATTGTAATAGAAGTGTCGCTCATTATTAGTAATTACTAATTCTTTTGATAATTAATGATAATCAAACTCATTAGCCAATATGGGAATAGATAAAAAGAATTATTGTTATACTTATAATCAAACCCCAAAACTCGTAGTCTTTAAGGGTCTTGCCTTGCCTCGCCTCGCCTCATTTTGGTTGTACCTTTTTCTTTTTTTCTGCCAAACATTTTAGAAAGAAATTGAACCTTCAAATAAAATGTTATCTGGTTGTAAAATACTAAAAAATTTACACTATAATTTGCCAATATTTCTAAGGATCGTGATGACTTTTTTCTAACAAATCATACTGTATCAATAGTATAACATCCGAATATTTGGTGAGACTAAACTCAAATTTTAGATATGAAGCTTTGGGATTTCCACTTTGCCGACAACACAAAGTCTCATTGTGAATATGTCTCAAATTGAAAATTCTAAATAATATAAGTTTTATTAAGTGGCTTGTTGTTCGAGTGGCATTCGTCTCCTCTATTATGTGGGAAGCCTTATATTCAATCCGAAATTGACACATTGTGTACTTTATGTACATTATGTGTAATTTGTAATTTGATTGATTTAATTTGAAAATAAAAAAATATTAATTTATTAAAAAGATGGAAAAATTCATTACTTGTAATACTCTTTCTAAAAAAGATAAAGATAAAGTTCTTTGTTTTTAGAAGTAGTTTTCTCATAGTGGCCTTTTTTGTTTGATCAAAGCTATTCAAAAAATGAGGGCCAATAATAATCAATATTATTGAAGTCTAGTCCAATTGTCCAGTCCAGCCCAATCTCTCTTAACAAAGCCCACCTACCCTACCCATCATTCTCGATGCGATGCTTAACAAAGGGCGTCTATCAGACATCTAGTAGTGATTGCTTGTAAGATTTTTTCCCAAAATTTCATTACCGAAACCCCTTTTTCTTTATTGATCCGATCAAATGCATAACACCATATATTTTCCCAAAATTTCAAAGCTATTACACACACACACACATATACTTATTCTCAAATTATAATTCTACATATATAAAAATAATAATATAAAGTTATATCTATCTCATCAACCGAACAAAAAATATATAAATTAATTTGACATTTACATGCAATTCGTCAATACCCAATACAAAACAAAAAATATCGCCGTCATATCTCTCCGGTATTTTCTAAAAAACAACACTAAATAGGCGTATAAATAAATCAAGTTGAAAAATATTACAGGCTTGAGCAAACTCAATGTACTAAATAACTCTAATATCAAATAAAATAATTAATATTTGTTATAATAATTTATTTAATATTTAAAAATATAAATATTATTTTATTAATATATAAAAATATTTAAAAATAAAAAAGCCCCATGAGGTTTTGGACAACTAAGTTAAAGAGCCTGATTATAATTATTTTATTAATATATAATAATAATAATAATAATAAAGTTCGTTCAAAAACCTAAACCTCGAACTTAAAAATCTGAGCTAAAAATCCAGTTATAATTGAACAGACTCCCAGCTCAACAGCCGGATCAATGCATCTTACATCCACACCAAACAAGGATCTCGTTCCCATTACTTCATTTTTTGAAAAACAATCAAAATAAAACTAAACAAAACTTAAATACGATGGGAGCAACAACATATGTAAATCAGAAGCACTAATTTAGATTGCTATGTATAAAACCTCTATTAATCATTAACAGATCCAATAAAACCAGATCTGGATTAAAACCAAATTACGCTAAACACAGCAGTCCAAGAACATATAATCTAAGGATCTATGGATCCGTTACCGCAGTCTTCGCTAATTACATTCAGACACAGCAATTTTAATACTGAAAGTTCAAAAAAAATAAAAAAGAAAGAGATCAATCCATAAACAGATTCATAGTCGACGTATTGATTCTTACTCTCATACGGAGTATCGCTTTAACAAGCTCACCGGATGAGTCAAAGTCATCGATTGTACCTCCCGGACACATCGGACGCGAGCCTGGATGCGATCGCCGAGTGGTACATAATATCGTGAAAGGCCGAGGTCTCTATCGTCTTTCTCCGGAGCTCCTTCGCCTTCTCTTCGGTGAAGCACCCGAGGAAGAAGCTTTTATCGGTCCTGATTCGGCCCGATTCTCCCTCCGGCAGAACCAAAACCTCCGTACCTGCTTCTGTCTTAGCGCTGGAGCTCTGGATACTTATGTAATCAGGCTCCGAGGACCAGCCGAAGAGCGGCGCCCACCAGTTGTTGGTCCGGGACCCCGACTTGCGTTTCGAGTGGTTCGGAGGGTTGGCAGCAGCGGAGACGATGGGAGCGCGAAAGGAGGAGAAAGTGGTCGCCATTGATGAACTCTTTTTGGGGACAGTGAGAGGGGAGGAAGATATTTAATAAAAGTTGAGAAATGGATAAGATTGTATACGTGGCAAAAGTTGAATAAATTATTATTTTTGCACTTTTTTCGCTTTTTTGGTACTTTTTATGGTTAGTTTACTGAAAACGACGTCGGATCTGAAGGGAATCTTACTGTGGACGGTGGGGGAAGGGTATTTGTCATATATGGAAATTTTATTGTATTAAATTAGGATTTTATTTTTTTGGGAAAATACTATATTTTATAAAGTTAGATGTTCTTTGGGGACGTTTTAGAATTTCTGATATGTTATATCAAAATATGTTTTGGTTTAATTTATATAAAATACATTCTATGAGCTTATATATATTTTAGTGATGAACATAGATAATAAGAGCATTGTTGATTTCAATAATAAGTTGGAATTTGTTTTTTAATTATTGTAGCATATTCAGATCAATTTGCAACCAAAGAACGAGCACGTCACCTAAAGCCCATTACTACAATTTTACATCAAAAGACAAATTACTGATCACAATCCCATCAAATTATTAATAAAATTAAACTTCTATATTCCTAAATGTAGGAATAGTGCCACTAAATTAACTGGCAACCACAACTAAAATCCTCTGTTACAAAAAGAGGACTGGTTTATGGATTTCTACAACAAATCAGTGTCAACTTGTGATTTTCTTGTAGGAAGTTGCTAGTCATACTAATTTAAACTATAAAATAATTGGAAAATATTTTTTGAGTTTAAAATAGTTAATTCAATACCCTATTTGAAGTTTGGGACTTCTACTGTGTAATTTGCTATAAATGTACTGAACCACATATTAAACTATCATAATTAACATTCTTACTTTTGTCTGTTTAAAATTTAACCTGTTAAGCAGGGAGAGTAAGTATTAATCAAACTCCACACATTTTTCTAGCAATATGAAATATGAAATATTTCATAGAAAAGTAGTTGAGGAATCAATTATAACTTTTGAAAAAATAATTAAAAAAATCTATCTGAAATGAGTGTATTAGTGGGTGAACAAATAAAATTATTTGCTTGAATGATTTTTTTATGTTTAATATGAAGGGCCCAAGTAACCTGCAAGAACACTTGCTAATTATTTCCATTTATCTTTTTATTGTCTTTTCCATTTTTCTATTTTTTCTCCCTTCATTTTCCCTTTTTTTTTTTTTGGTCTATTAATATGTCCTAGTAACGTGATGCATTATTTGAATTAAAATTAAAATCAGATTAGGCCTAAACTGAACCTAAAACGCTTACTCGACCCACTAAACAAAAGGCTAAAAACCTTATAAGCCGAATAGGCTGATTCAGTCATCATCCTCTATGTGGCCCAAATTAGAATTTATTCAATTTAATAAAATTTAAAGCTGTCAACGAGTCGGATTTAAATTGGATCTGCTATATTCAAATTCAAATTCGATTATCAAAATTTATTCAAAATTTGATAGGATCGTTGTTATTTAGTACTATATTCGAATTCAATTGATATTTAAAA
>JACGDI010005750.1:634400-646680 GCA_014898725.1 Jacaranda copaia
AAATGTGAGAACAATAACATTCAATCAATTAGTCATTTCAATTTAACAAAATTTGAACTATTTATTTGGCATCGTAATGATAGAAAATAGTTTGTATCATTATGAAAATAATAAATTATAAACACATGGATCCAATCCAATCTAATTATTTTTGAATCATTGAATATTATGATGTTATGCATTTGATTGGATCGAGGAGGGTTTCGTCGCATTATGAATCCAGAGTAAGCCAAAAAGATAATCATTTTTGCTGCTTCAAAACTGTTCATACGAATAATATTTAATCATTAACAATTAAAAAAAATGTCCTTTTTCTTTCTTTTTCTGTAATGAAAAGTAGAAAAGTCTTAAGTAAGTATTAACTTTGGATTGATTAAAACTAAAATCGTTTAAACTAAAACGTAATTCTTCTTTTTTTAAGTAATTCACATGAAAAAGGTACAACAAATTCTCACTTATAGTATATGCTACTTGTACTACCATGCCATAGGATGCTCTAACTAACTTGACTCGATAATTGCCACCAAGGGATATCTACAAGGGATTCATCTTCTTCGTCATGACTTCACATTATACCATACTCTTTACCAAACTTTTGTATCACCATTATGCCCAAATCTTGCTCTCATTCTGATTGTACATCATCCTCAAGATGAACCTACAGAGCACAAGCAGCTATAACATTAGCTATAGGCCTTTTATTTGATATTGAAGTCCAAATTAATCACCAACATAAAGATTCATAAAGTATTGTCCATGAGCACATGTGGTGGGAGGTGTTATCAGTCAAAATGGGTAAGATGATGGAACAATTTATAAACTGCCTCAATACCTTCGACTCTTTTAATATGGGACTAAATTTAACATTATTAAATGTGCAATTCAAAGATCTACATAACCTATATCTCTAACTTGAAGTAATCCTCATTAATAATAAAATATATGATTCTTTTATCAATTACAAGCTGCATTAAAACCATACAATCAACTCCTTCAACGTGGGATGAATTTAAAAACATGTGGAAGCATTCTTCCCACGTCTCTAACTTGAAGAAATACGCATTAATATTAACATATACGATTTCTTTTGTTGGTTATAAGCTACCTCAAAATTTTATTATTGACTCATTCAATATCGAATTGAATTTTATATCATCATACATGCCGTCTAGAAACATGCAGAAAGCCATCTTCCTATGCCTCGAACTTGAACAAATCCTCACTAATAATAAGATGCAGGATTTCTTTTATCAGTTATAAATTATCTCGAAATTCTACTATCTACTTTTATAATATGAAATAAAATTTGGTATCATTACATATATAGTTCAAAAAACTATAGAAAATCAGTCTTCCACATTTCTGACATGAACCAATTAGGTCTGTTAACGGGTAGAATAAATGCACATACCCTAAAATACCCAAACGATAAGACTATATGCTTTACCCGTTTCTAAAATACACATACGATGAGACTCTATACCCTATCCTATATAACTAAATATCCATTGGGTCTAACTTCTTCAATATAATTTTTTAATGTTTTGATTATTTTTTTTGTATTAGCAAATTCTTTTAGTATACGTAATATAAATATATATATATATATATATATATTATTGAAATTTAATTGGGATATATATTTTATTAGTTTAATTAACTTATACATTTTTAATTTTATTATACTAAATGAAAAAAAACAAAAGGATACTATTTTTCCCTCTAAAATATGAATTGGTGAGCAAGATTTCATATATTAGTCCCTTTTTTTTGTGTTGTTGGTCTAATCATATACTAACTAATCACTATTTTTTAAAATTTTTATTTCTTTTTGAAAAGTTTGACCCAATCCTTTCTTTATTTAGATAAAAAATATTACAAGTGTCAAATAACTTTTCTCTTTTCTCTCTTCTCTTTTTTTTTTTTGACATTTTTCTCTCAAATTACATTTTTTCTCTCTTTAATTTTATATTTTTCTTTTTTTAAAATGATTTTTCAATATAAAAAATTTAAAATATCACATTAAACTTTAAACTATATGCCATAGTTTAGGGTAAATAGATTAATCTTTCATCATTATTTTCTTACATGGCATGGTGGACTCATATTTTATGAGCATATACTATTGATTTCAAAATGCAACAATTGACTAAAGGAAATTGAGATGAAAAAAAAATGTGCATGGTGTAAATAGAATAAAATATTTTATATTAAAATAAAAATATGTAAATTATTGAAAAAAAAATATTATTGTATAAAAAAGATAAATAATTTTAATTATATATATTGAAAATTTATCATTAGTCTTTTTTAATTTGGTATATAAATTTTTAAGTTAATGATTAAATTTGAGTATTAAGATAATGAGTAATTATTGGGTATAAGTCTATGGATAACTCATGAGTATAGATCATACACATAACCATTGCACTTTCTTTAATGGATATGAGATTGGGTATTGCAAGTTCATTTTTTTTTTTGCCTGGGTAAAATAAAATCCACCCACTGACAGTCCAAGAACCAATCCTCATTAATGACGACATATGGTTATATATATATATATATATATATATATCGTTAAACGGATAGAACGGATAATATAATCGAACCTGAGGCTGAGGACGGCGACTATCCTCGCTAAAGCTCACCGTCCGGATCCTCAGCTCCCCTCTATTAGTTGTTAGTTCATCCAATATCTCGGCATCAAAAATTTGCACTTCACCTTCCATATTGCCAACAAAAGGCACTTCTCTTTCCTGGCAAGATAGTTGATCACAAATGTGCAACTTAGTATTATGAGAAGAAATTGTACAAGAAAGATTAGAATTTTTTTGGCCCAAAATATATATACTCTGATCGAAAAACTGAGGGAACGCTGTGGAGTTCCAGCTCTTTCTTCGTATTCAGCCGCATCCAGCTCCCGCAGATACTGAGACTGAAACAGCTTGGGGAGAATGTGCTGCCGTATGCTGATCAGCAGGAAAAAGGGTAACGGGAATAGAATTCCGGCTACAGGAAGCCAAGTCACTCCAAAGCATAAAAGCAAGTAGAAGAACTGGAATATTGTGAAGGCTGCAATGTATTTGAATGGTACTGATTCGACGAAGGAAGCATGAATTTGCTCAAAAACCCTGCCAAACAGTTCAGTACGTAAAAATTTCATTATTTAATACATTTTTCATTGAATTAGATGGACAGTCTCACACCAACGGAAGGGGCAATAGATGCATGCTAGTCACATCAACTAAAAAATTTTTGGAGGCGTTATCTTAGGAGTGACAATTTAAATGGGTTAAGTGGGATCATGTCAAATTGAGGTAGAGATATTATATAAGTTTGTCCAACATGAATCAAACCCTTTTAATTTTCAATTTGATACATATAAACCAAACCAAATCAAATCCAACCCAACCTAAAGTGAATCAAGTCATCCTACTTTGAATTGAATCAGCCCACCTCACCCCACTTATGAAGAGCATTACAAAAATAACAAAACTTTGTATGCAAATGAGATTCATGTTTATTTAAACTTTTGAATTATGTTTTCTCTTCCTTACTATCATTTAAAACAAAAATGTGTAATGACTATTCCAATCATTCATATTATTGGCTTTTACATCCAAGCTTAGATGATTATATAGTCAACTGATATTATGTAAATTATCTTAAAATTATAACTTTGTCTACATGATCGTCTTCTAGAATTAAATTATTACATATGTATTTAAATAATATTTAAGATATTAGTCAACTGATATTATGTAAATTATCTTAAATATTATTTAAATATATATAATAATTTAATTGTAGAAGACAATCATGTAGACAAAGTTATATATACTTGTAATAGATTGTCTTACTACTACAATAGAATATAATGATATTCGAATTTACAAAATTATCGATTCAATGTTAATTTAAGAAAAATGGGTCTAGAATTAGACAAAACTTATGAAACAAATAGACAACAAAAAAGGACGTAAACTTTTAATTTTGTCTGTTTTTTTCATGTTATGTGGATTGGATTTAGTTGTGTTAGATTGATGTGTCATTCAAGAAGAAATTTTAGGTTGGATGGGTCAACATGTGACCAAATCCAAATTCACTCAAATTTTTTGGGTTGTATTTCGATTCAACCCAATTCCAACCCAATCCAATAAATCACAATCTAAATTCCATAATTTCGTGCAGTGTTAGAAATTGCAATCCCTCTATTGTCTTTATCTCATTTAAGTGCAAACTTACTTGTATCTCCGACTTGGTGCAACGAAGAGGAACAACATCCTCTCCCACAGTTGATTGCCCGCGAGGCTGTCGATGGCCATATATGCAAAATAGCCCCAAAGAACTGATGTTGGTATCAACTTGATCACCGGCGTGGCGCATACTGATGTAGCCACCAGAAGCGATTGCAGCAAGTTGCTAACTCTCTGCTCATTCACACGGACTGGCAAATGTGCATCAATGTACTTTTCCGGATCAAAAGTTGTGCCCTTTGATTCTTCTTCCTCCGTATGAATCTTCATAACTGCGTCCTTCAAGTTCTCCAGTTCTTTAACTACGTTGTTCGTCTGCAATAACATCAAAATCATCATTTCTTAATATCTGAGGCTTTCTTGATTCGGGTAAGGGTGCAAGAAACTTACAACAGGAGATTTGTCGATTTCTATGAAAACAGCTTGCATCTGTCCATAGATCTCGGAATTGCTGGCTTTGCGCTTTATGCTTTCTTTAGCAGTTTGGATCATCTTCCTGCTGAAAAACTGCCAACCAAAAAAAGAGTTAGATTTTTAGGAGCTGGAGAGAGTGAAAGAAACTATTTTCTTCTCACCAACCTGTTTTCTTAGAACCGCTAAACTTTTGGTATGCATAGGAGATTGCGGCAAGACTCCATTTGAAGGGGGCAATCCAATCAATCCACAAAGCAAAGTCTGCGTCATACAATAAACGAGTATATGTAACTTATAAGACGCACAATTTGAGTAATAAAGTTCTTTTGTTTCACCTTTTACGAGGAATACTCTTTTCTTTGACTTTATTGTTGCAAGACTTGTCATAAACAGACTTTCTTTCCTTAAACTATGCATGCAATAGTTTGTTTTTGTTTTTGTTTTTTTTTTCCTTGTTTGTTTTTCTACATTAGCAATCATATTTAGGAAAAGAATTGATTAGTAGATATATCGGTTTATGAATATACCAGTAAGCCGAGGAGGAAGATGTCATAATGATAAGCCGATGGATTCTTGAGATTAAATTCCTTTTGCTGTGCCAATTGTGAAGCAACGCTATGGTCGAAAAAATAAAGCCCTGCTACCATCAGAGCCGGGATGAAGGCTGCAAAGACATATAATGGAGGAACCTTTGCCATATCCTGCATAATATTTTCTCATATCAAAGTGTGAAAGAGTTTAACTGTTTAAGTGTTTACATATATTCACACAATTTAATGCATATACCTTTATCACAGTCCAGTGGTTTACCGATGAAGATTCCCAAGGGAGAGGACTAAATAGTCTTCTAGGAACTCCAGAGGGAACGCTACCCGGTACTCCAAATGACATTGCTGTCCAGAGTAAGACCATCAAGGGCACCCCATAATCCGCGATGAAGCTTCTAAGTCGGCCTGTTTTTAAGGTTGCGAGAAGATGAGATTCAGAGCTACTCAAATGGTAAGGAAAAGACAATGGAGAGATTGCTTACTAACCTGTACCATACAACCACGATCGTGCTCGTCTGCTCTTTAAAATAGTGTATAAAAAGCCAAATGAGAATATAACACCGAGTAAACCATTTGTGTAAAGCCAGTGGAATTTGTACTTTTCTGAACTAGGATCCTCAGCTTTTGGGATTTTGAACTCACTAACCATTCCCTATCATAAGAATAAACCAAAGCGAAATGAAGAGAAATACTTTAGTAGAAGATCACAATTGATGAAAAATTTCGGGCATAAATAAAGGAGAAGTTTGCAAGAGCTTTTGCTTTTAAAAAAGTAAAAAATTATAGAGAAAGTCACAAACTGCATTATAATCTATGGAACCAAGGTTGAAAGATAGGAAAAATCAATCATTCACGATCACATATGAAGAATTTCTCAAAAAGTTAAGAATCAGTAATTTTTTTAGAAATCGAATAGATTCAGTTTTATACAATCGCGAGGAAGGTAATTAAAAAAGAAAAAGATAAATTTTATCTTTTATCACTTATGAGCCATATGAGATGAAAGTCTTATATACTATTTTGAATGAGAGAAAGACGCAAAGCATAAGAAGTTTAGTAAGATTTGCTTTTAACATTTTTGCTATTTTCACTTAACTTCAAAAGCATAGTTTTCAAACACTCCAAAACAACTAAAATTCACCTAAAAAATTGAAGAGTACTTTTTGAAATTATTGCAAACATTCCCTAAATACTTAACACTTCTACATTTGGAACACCTTGATTGCTTGTTGAATGAACAGCACTGCAATCAACATCCCAAAAGTTTCCCCAGCAATCCTAGTGAATCTATTGATGATGGCACAAGCATTAAAGATTGCAAGAAGAAACAACGTTAGAGCTGTCCAGACACAAACCCTGCATCGATAACAGCAAAGCTAACATTATTAAGAAATCATTTTATAGTTAAATCTTCAAGAAATCCCAAACGAAAAAATAAATAAATAAACAAAATAAAATATCGATGAAAATTCGTTGTGCATACCATCCAGTCCAAGCCAAGTAGAGCTTTTGTCCTAAATCTTCTCTCCCTTTGGCAAATTTGTACAAGTAAGAGTACATAATAATAGTAGGTTCTGCAACTCCTAGTATCAGCAGCGGTTGTCCACCTAATATGGAGTGTATGATGCCACAAATAGCAGTTGATGCTAATGTTTCCACAGTGCTCAAACTCCCATCTATGCGAAATGAGACAATGCATATCTAGTTAGAGTTTGTTATAAGTAGAAATTGGTTTTCTTAACTAGTGCAAAAATATTCCTCCATCAACTATGGTTATTGTAGGAAAGGAAATAAAGAAAAAGATTTGTAATCGTGAGATGTGATGAAAATTATCTCATGTGGAATTACTAAAATGTCCTGCTTGAGAAAGAATCAATTTGTAACTTGGAGCATCCGTGCCTCTTTCTTGGACCGGGTATGCCCGACCTGAGTAGCTAGAACCTAAATCTAATGGTGATCAGATCTTGGAAGTGGACAAGTTTCGATCAAACCACATGGTACAAAATTGTGTGACATGTCTATATTTCACACATTTTGGATTCTTTATTCCAATTCTTATTTCATTTGTTATTCTAACCTCATATATACATGTGATCGAATGTATCTGATTTTTAATTAATTATCTTTATAAAGATTTAAAGACACTTAGCATATTTTTATGGAATGAAATAAAAGATGAAATAAGAATTCAAAGCACAAAATTCGAAGTATATCTTACAATTACACAATCTTTATTTCTTCCGTTCATACTAAATTTACTGTCTCTTCTCGTACTTCCTTTTCAACATCTTTTTACCTCCTCCCCAACCGACTAGCTTTTTCTCTACATCCTTTTCAATATTATTTTCTCTCTTTGTCAACTTGACTTAGACGTCTGGCCAAAGGGTTTTCGTTGGGAAACACCCGCGATCTCAACAATCGATGTTAAGCTGTTTGTGTTTTCAGGTCAGATCCATCCAAAACCTGATGCAATCCAATTCTAACTAGAAGAAAATCCCTTCAACTCACATTATAGTATCACAAAAAGGGTAAAAGAGCAAGCAAAAACAGTTAAGTTTACCAGTCTCTCTACTTATTTGCTCTCCAAAGGCGATCACAGGAAGAGCTGATGCAAAGAAGATGTAGGTTGTTGGAGCCAGTATCCTGGTAAAGCATATGAAATGGAAAAATTTAAGCATACTTGTGCAAAACTTTCATTCCATGACTATCTTTTACTTCTTATCTTTTAGCTAGTCCCATTTAACCAATTTTTGGTTCCTTATAACTGAAAATTTGTTCAATGGAAGAGAACAACGTACCCAATTCCTGATCGAATCCCGGCAACCCAATCCTGCTTGTAACAAGACAATCTGCCCGCAAGATCCCTCCTAATACCTCTGAATGGAGCTTTAATGTTGCCCATTTCTGATCATCAACAAAAGAAAAGCAGAGCTGAATCATGAGTATATATGGAACTAAGTGATTACACAGAAAGAACAACTGAAAAATCACTATCTATCTATCAATGAATTATATCATTGGTTCTAATCAGTTTACATCAGCTCTATTCTCCCCCCAGCCCTGTTCTTGCAAAAGGTTAAAGCCATGCATGAGCCCACTGATGTAGTTTCTTGCCAAAGAAGTTTATTGTTTGGTAAAAATCAAACCCATGATCAAGATCAAAACTACCCTTTTCCTTTTTGGTATTAGGACAAGTCAAAATTTTCCACCACCCCAGAAACACGCATAAATACACACACAGAAACACAGACTGGTACTCTTTCACAAAGCGATATACCACAGAAATACTATTGAAGCTTCAGGCAAGAAAAAGAATTGCAGAATTGGATGGCCAGAAAGAGAATGGAAGTACGGAAAAACATACTCAGAAAAGATCAGAGAGAACCCAAGAAACCTGGAGATATGTAAAGTCAAAATGAGCAATTAATAGGGAGAGTGCAAGTTTTTGACAAAGAGAAACATGCAACTCCAGCAATTTATTGCAGATATAATATAATACAACCCCTTTGGATATTGAAAACACGATCTGTTTTTCATGGAATTTTCAAAAGTTAATGGAACTTCAATATTCCCAAGATGAAGATTTTTCAGAGCACTCATTCATGCACGCATTCGGTAAGGGAAGTAAAAATCAATGCATGCTTTGACTCTAAACCATGAAAAACAGGCATTGATTCTGAACACTTACCAGTCAAGAAAAGAAGATAAAGTTTATGTGGAAATGTTTGTAAGAAAATTCTCAATTTTCCGCCTGTTTTACTGCTCTGCTACTTCATAAAATACATACATATATACATCCATATATATATATATATAGATATAAGAGGTTCATTCTAGTGGCCTGTATGATTAGAATTATTAAAGTGAAGATCCAAAGATTTTGCAGATTCCGGAAGGCTTAAAATCAGAAGAATATTCCGTAATTTTCCATGTCTATTTTGAGGAGGACAAGTAAATGATTGATAAAATGATGAATATATATATATATATATATATTATCAGGGCCATGCACATAATTTCTGTCATCCATGACGTACATGAATTAAGGTGGGACAGTTTTCAGATTGGCAAATGTACACTGAGGACTAAGAGTTGCAGGTGGTCTTCTGTATTTGTTATGTTTTACTTGTTTAAGCCACATCGTGTGGCATCAACACAACATATATATATATATATATACACATAAATATAATATGTGTGAGTTAGGGTCGCTTGGATAATCAAATCACGTGTCACGTCTCAGCAGCATTCAGGCAAACATATAGATATATGAAATATATATATATATATATATGTATGTGTTCATATACAAAGTTGAGGAAAATTGTTCTTTTAGTAAGATAATTTGGCCGAAATAAACTTGTGGCTACTGTCTACCTAGATAATTTAAACTTATACAACCGTTGATTAGAGTCAAAATGGTCGAAATTTCCAATGAAAACCCTTTCGTGCGTTGAATTAAAAAAGCGGTTTGTATAAAGTTAGAGAATATAAATGTGAAACATTTATAAGTTAAAGTATCTCCCTAACTAACAAAAAATCTTCCAACTAATATAACCTAACATGGAACACTAATACCGAGTTTAGAGTCATATCCAATTAATCGAACTGCAAAATATACGAATTCAAAAAAATTTGAAAAATAATGCACATGTCAAAGGTGTTTACGTTACCACGTACAAAGACACTAACCGTTGAATCAAAATCCATGGCTCAATAGGCTAATTTAGTTGGATTTTGATATTATCTCATGATTTTTTATCATGTGATAATTTATGTAGTTTTTATATTATTCTGAATAATTTGATTGGTATGATAAATAAACCCATGAAAAGTGATAGGTTAATTTATCATCGAAGTTGCATATATAAACACAGGCTTTTGATATTCATTCAGATCTGAGTGTTGATTGTCACTCCAACCAAACGTATGATAAAATGAGATAAAAGACATTGTATCCCGTCTTATCCATCCCAACCAAACTAACCCTATATTAGTATTAATTATGAAGAATTAAAGGCTTTTAGGAAATAACAAACTTTCCTAACAACCTTAGTTACTTTAGACTTGCTGCCCAAGCTTTAATGATTCTACTTTAATTCATGAGAAGCATTAATGTTAAATATGTGAGTTTGATGATAAATTTTTTTAAATATACATATATACACATTAAAAAATATTCTTTTGGAAAAGGAAAAAGACAACATAGACCATTCTAGCGAATTATAAGATGGCATTATCCACATAATTTAATGTGTGGACCAAGTATTTAAATTTGGTCGAAGGTGTGCGCCGACCTTTAATTCTATAACTAAAACTAGGATAATTATTTCGACCAAAGTTTGTTATTAAATTCTTTTTTATCATTTGTTTTTCTTATTAGTGTTGAGTCGAATAAATAAATTAATGAGATATGTTGAAAATTGCCTAAGTATTCACTAAAATTAAAATATTATTTCGAAATTATATATGTAATTAAGTTGATCACTATCAAAATCACAATAAAATACTCATTTTTTATTTCTTTTATTTTTTTTATTCTATTTTTTTCTTCTGCCACCAATTGTCCATTTGTCCTGGCATTACCAAAAAATGAGTCATTCCAATGTCTTTTTGCGACCAAAAGTTAAAATTTATAATTTATTTTGAGGTTATGGAAAGATCTTCAACAAGAAAAACTATGTGATGCTCAAAGGCATTACCCACCAAAAATTCATCCTAGAATTCATAAAGGAAATGGAAAATTAATATCCGATTTGATACTAAAACTTCGATAGAGAAAAAAATTCGGAAAAATAATTTTAATATTTGATTTCTGTGAAAAATATCAAGAGAAAAATTAGAGAATGGCCGCCGTCGTTGTTGGCCAGCAGTTGTTGAATTTATGAGGAAAACAGAAAATTTAATGTCCCGTTTGGTACAAAGAAAATTAAGTAACCAATTTTAATTGTTTAGTTGATGTAGAAAATATTAAGGGGAAAAATTGAGAGAGGCCAAAGTCCGCCTTTCTTGAATTATTATAATTTGGTACAAGAATTTTAATGGAGAAAAGAGAAAAATATTTTAGTCATTTATTCATTGTCTTCAACCGCCCCCGTTATTTTCCGTATTCAGCCAAATAAAATTGAAAATTCGTATTTCTTTGATATTAATTTTTTTAATTCCACTACTTTTATTTTTATTTTGGTCAAAATTCTTTAACTCGTGAGTGCTTGATCGATCAATTTTTAAGTAATTGGTCGAGCATATGAGAGATAAAAATTATATGGACCATGTAGTATGGGACAGGTAGACCAAGAGAAACAAGGTTTTGAACAATCAGAAATTGGCTCGAATTGCACCGCAACAACTCCAAAATCTGTCTAATTCATAACTTTTGACAAGGAGCTCATTAATCTAATTTCTCTTATAATAATACTTTGTAAATTAGTTATATCTACGATCAAGGAATTTTAGTTTGATTTGCATTTTGGTGTTGATATGGGACAGTTTAATAGGCCTAGGCTCATTTAACATGCACAGTTTAATGTTACTTCTGGACCCAACTGGGTCGGAACATTCAACCACGATCGTTTGGTCGAACGAACTGTTCTCAACCGCATTCAACTAGAAGCTTCAAACCACTTGGCTCGTTCAACATTCTCTCTGGTCGACCGCCCTGTTTTCTTGACCATTATCGACGAGATGACTCACTCCGATACTAACTCATATCCTAGCCACATTAAATGTTCTGACAAACAGCATGCCTCTACATTAAAGGCACATGCCAGCCGATACAGTCATTGCCACCAACTTTGGCGGGGAGGTGCCTACCCAGAGTACTGTTCACCCTAAAAAATAGGAGAAAATGCTACCTGAAATAGTACCGAAATCGAAAATGACCATTAATCCCTTAGCAAGGACAAGAGCCCTCTACACCTAATAGGGGCACCTTTGACATATTACACACCAAGAGAAGGCTATAAATACCTCATTGTCAGCCACACTCCAAGTAATGCTAAATACACTATAAGCTCCTAATATTCTATTCGATTATCTTCCTTTGATCAGAACTAACTTGAG
>JACGDI010005750.1:660330-672906 GCA_014898725.1 Jacaranda copaia
AACCCGACGAACATAGCAATGACACTCTACTTGCTATTCCATGCTAGTGTTGCAACAAAATCTTTATCTCTTTCACTTTCTTATTTGGGAATTGACTTTTCTCCATTCTTTTTATGGTCGTAGCTAAAAGGGTTTCTATTTTTGCTCGTCAATTGCATAGCCTACGAGGTAAGTTGTGTAATTTTCTATTCTTTTATTTTTGTATTGAAACACAAAAGAGAATGTAGTACATTACTCTATTTGCTTCTTGTTCGATGTTTGTTTTAATTATTTTAGGAAGGATTTTGATATACTTAATTCACCACGGTTGATCTTTTATTTTATTAAAAAAATTCCTAATATAAGTTTTTTTGGTACTTGAATAATGTCAGTTTATACTTCAATTGTTGTTAGAATTGTATGCTCCAAATATCGATTATCTGAATTTAGTAATTATATAATTCATATAAGGTGTAATGTATATTAGTTGTTTGCAATAAAATTTTAGAGATATTATTTGATTTATGGTGTATACGATGTGTATACATCATCTTTAAGCATTTCTTGGGCATCCATTCTTGCAAACTCATGATTAATATGATTAGTATTATTTTTTGATAATATGCTATGAACATTCAAATTTTCAGTATCTAAATTGTGACTTGCATTATAGATCTCCAATTCGGTATTATGTTCCAATTTTTTCACTAGCAAAATTCAAGTTTTTAGTATTTTAATTCTGACTTTGCAGTACACAAAACCACCGAATCAGTATGCTATGCAGTTTTTTTTTACAAAAGTTGAAACTTTATGCATTTAAATTATGAGTTGCAAGACACAAAACCTCTAATTCAGTATTATGTGCAGTCTTTGTGGTGCAAAAAATTAAACTTTCAATATTTAAATTGTGAGTTTTAGTACACAAAAACTCCAATTCAATATTATGTGCAAATTTTTTTTGTACAAAAATTCAAACTTTTAGTATTTAAATTGTGATTTGTTGTTCCAGAACCTTCAATGCAATATTTATGTAGTCATGTATTATGTCTCTCTTTTCTGCAAAGATAATGGTAAAAAAGCAAGGAAGTGCACACCAAATTATTGAAGGAAACAAAAACTCCGAGCCATATTTTCGGTGCTCTTCAAGGAACTTTAAAAAATTTATGAAAGAGTTGGATGGTAAGATGAGCTTCAAACACACTGAAGCATTAAAGAGAACCTTAGAGTGACTGATTTGAGTAAATTGAGTATTAATACTGTTATTAGAGTTGAAGCTCTCTTAAGAAAGTTTGATATTAGGTCTTGTTCTTTTATTTTTGATAACAATATTAGGCTTCCTTTTACTACGATGGACTTTTCTATTATTGTGGGGTTGCGGCACGTAGGGCACCTATGAATTTTGATATAAAGATAGGGTCAGAAACTATTAAATGATTATTTGAAGGAAAAAATAAGAAAGTCACTCAAGTGGAGATTTGTAAAAGATTGAATGAGTTGGTAGAAAAGTATAGTGATCAGAATATAGATGATTTTGTTAAGATGTACATACTACTAGTTCTCAACAGTATTTTGTTTCCAACTAGTAACTATTCAACACCTATATTCCTTCTACCATATGTGGATGATTTATGTTCCATTGGCTTTCATGCATGGAGAGATGGTGTGTTTAAGTTTTTGCATGATGAGATTTTAGTGCATGTAGGAGGTGAAATGGGGAAAGGACCAAAAAAGAAACACTTTGATGAATGCAGTATTGGTCTGATGGTAAGTTAATGGCATTGTTACTACTAATATTTTTTATTACTATTATTGAGTAATTACAACATTGCATAATTCTTCTTTTGAATGACATGCTTGAGTTTATAAATGGATTCCTTGCTTGGGAATAATAAATCCATTGTGTTCATTTCCATTATTCCTTTGATAGTATGAGAGTAAGATCCCCATAAAAGTTACTAATGCAAATGAAAATTCAAGAAGATTACTAGAAATATGGCAATGACTTATACTCCTTATCTTTGTTATTATAATAGTTTTATGTACGCATAAAATGAAAAACTAAGCTGTAGAGTTATGTTTGAACAAATTGTAGATATTTATCCGTTCTCCAATGAGGAGAAATTGTTGTTACCAATACATCATGGAGAACTAACTGTTGATGTATATGGCTTGTAAGGAATGTTAAGTGAGAAAGAAAAGAAGATAGAATTACTAAAAGAAAGACTTTTCTTTTTTGAGAATAAAGGACTTGTCACTAATGTTGAGGCTAAGAAGAAGAAAAACAAAGGGAAGTTAAAAGAAAAAAGGCAAAAGAAGAGGAAGATGAGGAGGAAGAGAAAGAGGGAGAATAGGAAGAAAAAAACAGGAAAAAGAGATGGAGCAGGAAAAGAAAGAAAAAGAGCAAGACGAAGGTAATGATGGTGAAAGTCACCCTAAAAATCTTGAATTAGTTAATATTCTGCATTTGGAAATGACCATAGATTTTATCATAAAAAGTACACGAGACCTAGGTGACACAACCCAAAAAACAAACAAATTGGACACTGTTTCACCTAGCACCACTCCACGAAGGACAAAAGTAAAGCAAATTGCTTATAAGAACCATGGCAAGAAGGAGAAGGTACGTATATACAAGTTTTAAATATTGCATTTTAGAGTTTTTATACTTGATGTAAGCGAGACAAATGAATTGCATATTAAAAGTATTACATAGTTGGACTTAAGTACTGGATATGTGTATTGTATTTTTTATAGGAGGAGATAAAGGATGTTCAAAACACTAAATTGATAGAGTTTGTAGACTCCAATTTATCAGATACTGAGGACTTCTTTAATCATTTTTGAGGATGAATAGATTATGAAGAGATGTCTGAGATCTGATAAAAATAGAGAAATCATTGACTCATATCTACAATAAGAAAAAATGGAGTAATTATAGTGAATACACATTATACTTTTTATAGTAATTTTATTATATGAGTAACATGATGATTTATTATTATAGTGTTACTGTTTGTGAGAGGCCTGATTTTCAAATTGGAGGACATATGTTGTGCAATTGTTTTTCGGAAAAGAGTTGAGGTTAGATTTAATTGATTGCTATATGAAGATCTTGTGCAGCCCTTCATTTAGAGAAAAATGTGATCATAATATTTGGTGTTAACTCCATACGTGCATGTATGTAATGTTTGTTTTGTATTTCCAACTACAATAACTTGATTTAACAAGTTCTAACATTAATTGTTGGTAGGAAATTCTGAGAGGACTTGAAAAAGCAAATAAGAGATGTGCTATGAAACAAGATGAAATTCCAAAAAACAAGACGAAATTCCAAAATTTTTTGGTCAACTGAGCACATGCAAGTTCCTGGAAGAGCTAAATTCACATGTGCTGAACAAGTGCCAATTTATTATATTCCCTATTAATAGCCATTATTACTAGCTTCTCCTTGTGTGGGACACGACTGAGAAGAAATTCATACACATGAACTCATCCTGGTCTCCCTAGACGAAAGCAACGACAAAAGATTTTGTAAGTTCACTTATATTTGTGATACATCCATCCAAGAATTTGAATAAAAAGTAACAAATACTTTTGTAGGTTAAGTTTTTGACTAGATACCTAAAAACACCTATGGGTATATTATGTTGCAAAAAGAAGTGCAGGTATGTTTTAGTCGCCAATAAAATGGGGATCTATACTGTGGAGTTTATGTATGTCTTTTGGCTAAGTGTTATGCAAAAAACATGAAGTATTTCTAGCATTATACAAATGAATGTTCTATGGATGCATATCAAGCATATATTTCTGTAAAAATTTTAATTGATGAGCATGGTTTAATGTATTCTAAGGGAAAAGAATGATGTTCGAATGGTTATTATTTGGATAAATTGACTATTTTGTTATTTTGTATTTCAATATTTCTAAATTCTTACGGAATAAGATTTATAATTTGTGTATTTTGGATGATTAGAAATGGATGGTGTTTACAATTTATAGTATAATTTAGAATTTTAGTTATAAATAGATGCTGGTAGGGATATATATGTTATATGTTAGCTCAAAAAAAGTACATAAGTAATAGAGCTCAACATGCATGAACACAAAAAAATCAAGTACATAAACATGAAAAATAAGCACACAAAATTAACAAACTAAGTACTAAAGGCAATTCTGCCAAAACTGAGTACTTATTCGCAAATATTCGGTATCATTCCCATAAGATAAGGGATTTAGTTCAATTTGGCCTAATTTGGCCAATGCGTGATCATAAAACCATGATGTCTTAGTCTTAGGATTCATATAATTATGATAGGTTCACTAGTTATCAATGCTAGTGTTGGGAGGATTTATTTGGCACATACATTAATGGTTTATACTACTATGAATGAGAGTGCAAATGGTTGGATATGGGTGTTTGAGTTCTCAACCATTTCAACAAGTACTATCACGATCATTTATCAATAAACCATATTTTTGTTGTGTTAGTATGTCTTATGTGCTGTTCCATTCAATTGAACTTCAACTCAGCCTTTGGAAAGCAAGTACATAAATACAAAAAATAAGTACACAATATTAGCAAAGTTAGTATATAAATGCAGTTGTGGAGTACATAACTACCAATTGTGGGTACTTTTTATCTAATTTCTGGTATCATTCTCAGTACATAAGGGATTGAGTTCAATTCAATATCGTATGGTCATTGCATGATCATAAAACCATACCATATTAGTCGTAGGACTCATAAATTCATGATTGGTTCACTAGTTTTCCATGGTAGTGTTAGAAGGATACATTTACCTCATGCATGAATGGTTTATCGCACTCTGCATGAGAGCACAAGAAGTTAGATGTGGGTGTTTAAGTTTCCTACAAATGAAATACATACTATTACAATCATTTCTTCAACAAACCATAGTTTTTTCATGTCAGGGTGTCTTATGCGTTGTTGAAACTCATTGCAACTTTTGAAAAAGCAAGTACACAAACATAAAAATTAAGTACACAATATTAACAAATTAAGTACATAAATGTAGTTATAGAGTACATAACTGCAAAAAATGGATACTTTTTCTCCAATTTTCAGTACCATTCTCAACACATAAGGGATTAAATTTAATTCAATCTAATCTTGCCATTGCATGATCATAAGACTATAGCATATTAGTCCTAAGACTCATATAGTCATAATAGGTTCATTGGTTTTCAATGGTGGTGTCGGGAGGATTCGCTTAGCTCATACATCAATAGTTAGTGCTACTATGAATAAGAGCGCAAGTAGTTGCATGTAAGTGTTTGAGTGCATAAATGCCTATACTAGGTACTTTTTTGCTGATTTATGATATCATGCTCAATACATAAAGGATTGAGTTCAATATAACCTAATCTAGCCATTGCATAAGTATAAGACCATGGCATATCAATATTAACACATCAGGGATTTTCAATATTATACATAAGCGGTTTCACACTACTATAAATGTGTGTGCAAGTGGTTGGATGTAGGTATTTGTATTTCAAAATATTTCTACATGTGCCTATCCAAACTATTTTTTCAACAAACCATGCTTTTGTCATATTAGGGCTTGACCTTTGGAAAGCAAATACATAAACATGAAAAATAAGTACACAACATTAGCAAACTAAGCACATAAATGTAGTTATGGAGTACATAACTGCTAATATTGGATACTTTTTCTAATAAAATGAAAAATAAATCTAAATAATAGCTTCAATGCAAACCTTCCCAATAATTAAAATTAATACTCGTTCATAATTTCTTTCACATTAAAACAATAATGCAATATATCCATATTTTACAAAGTATACAACATAAGTAATTTTATAAAAATTCTTTGATTAAAATACAATATAGTACAAATACTACAAGTTAACATATCCTCCATACAAGGACAAGGACGAACTTAGCAACTACCATAAGCACGTGTACACTGTATATTTACAATCCATCTTCTTTTAAATCTTTGTCTTCTTTGCATCCTTTTTTTCCTAATTAAAGAGAAATAAAATCAATAAAAGTATTATTTAATAAGTAATGACAAATGGTAATACAAGTATAAATGTACAATAAAATGGTAAACAATCTATCGCTGTATCAATTTGGACTAAATGGTAGGAAAGTGACTTTTGCTCAATAGAAGCACAAGCTTGCTTCCAAAATATTGTATCATTTTGTAATGTGTTCCATCATCTTATTTTACGACATACACAATTTATGTAAATCCAACTATGTAAATCCACAACTCATAATTTATTATGATCTATCATCTCAAAACTCTTACAACTACTAATGTGCAGATTGAGGAGCAGTATTGGAGTATCAGAGTAGAAGTACTAAATTGCACTAATTTGGTATTAATCAATGAACTACTAAGTATGATAATGCATAAATAAAGTATCTTATTAAGGGGGAAGAACATATAACAATCAGATACTAATCAAAACACCTTGGAAGTATAACGAAGAATTAATGCAATGAAAATATGAGGAAACTTACCAATACATATAATATATTTTCCTTCCACATTTTTACAGCTCATTTTTTCAAACAATCATCATATCAACGATGGCCATTTTAAGCAAAATAGACAACTAAATCATATTCAAATCATCATTGCTAGTTTCCAAAATGACATACATTTTCTTATGTTGAGCGAAATATTGCAATTTATTGAGCTTAAAACTAATTACAAGCCATTTTTTCCCAATATGAAATAATAATTTTATCAAACTTATGCCTTCATAAATTGATAAAATAGAGAGTTCCCCATTGCATACACAAGTTCATGATACATGAGTTTTAGCATTAGGACCACTCGAATACATCCTTATTACGCTTAAATTCACGTATTCTTACATTCTTTCATGCGCAATTAATATACTCAACCTCAAAAAATAAAGTGGTGACAAATGGAGACGAAGTGGCCCTGCTTCTTGCTAATATGTTGTAGCCAATTACAGAAAATGACAAAAAAAAGGAGAAATAAGCTTCTTTTGCCACGGGAAGATGAATATAAAACAAATGAGAGAGAGAGAGAGAGAGAGAGAGAGAGAGAGAGAGATGGGTATGCAAGGTTTAGGGAATAAGAAAAGAAAAAAACACATTGAACTAAATTCATTTCCATCATTTTAAGTGAGTAGGGAATGAACTCAAAATTGAATTTTAAATTGGGGAGTTAAAATTAAGAAAAAAATGGGTGGAGACTGTACACAAAAGTGAAGGTTGATTTGAGGATTTCTAAATAAGTTTTCCTCAAATTATTAGCCTAATTACTTTTTAATTGTAATATTATGTCGTGTTGTCTATTAATATAATTAATACCAATATTATAACAACTTAAATTTGTAAACGCATAAATTGTATGGCATGACAACTATTATAATATCAATGAAACACAATCTTAAAAATTTAAAATATCACACGTAAATAAATAAACAAATAAATAGATAACTGAAAATTTTGTCCTTATAAATAAACCATGGCATTTAAAAACAAATTATTCTTCTTAAAGTTAATTTAAAAAAATTGGTCTTAACATTTTTCTCGATCATGATGTTGAGTATTTTGTATTTATTAATATCATTACTGCACATAAATAAATAAACAAATAAATAGATAATTGAAAATTTTGTCCCTATAAATAAACCAAAGCATTTAAAAACGAATTATTCTTCTTAAAGTTAATTTAAAAAAATTGATCTTATCGTTTTTCTCGATCATGATGTTGAGTATTTTGTATTTATTAATATCATTACTGCACATAAATAAATAAACAAATAAATATATAATTGGAAATTTTGTCCCTATAAATAAACCAAGGCATTTAAAAACGAATTATTCTTCTTAAAGTTAATTTTAAAAAATTGGTCTTATCGTTTTTCTCGATCATGATGTTGAGTATTTTGTATTTATTAATATCATTACTGTCAATAAATAAATGAAATATTCGTCCTATAAATAAAGTTAGTAAATAAATAAATGACATATTTGTCCTATAAATAAATGAAGTATTCGTCCTATAAATAAAGCAAGGCATTTTCCATTTGCTTCTTGCGCCTAACCCTTGTTAGTCCAGTTCCATACATATGGAGTTTTTCCTTTCTAAGAATTTTAACTTTTTTCTTAATGGTTCCACTAAAATTCACGAATAAGTTTGATTAATCTGGGGTTAGGAGGTGTGGATACGAGCAGAAGTTCAATCTATCAAGAATCGATAGATTAGGGTTTCCCACCTGTGTTAATTGCCGCCAATCCATACATATACGTATCAGTGGATATTAATTTTGATTCGTATACATCTTTATCTGTAGAGAGTTTTCTGGTTTTAGTCTGTAATTCTAATTTTTATACAAAAAGAAAGAGAATCAGTTTTGCTTTTGATCTCAGAGATCACCTTTTAGACCAGGCAATTGGGTGAATATCTTTTTTGGTGTCAATTGTCAAATTTGAAGCTTCGATTTGTGTCCTCGAATTCTGGGAATTGGGATCTTTTGTGGTTGATTTGGATAGTATTTTTCTTTTTCATAATTTTTTTTGGGGGAGGAAAAAGACTGTTATTTGGTTGTGTCTGGGCAGTTCAAGAATGGATAGGAAGAAGGTTGTGGCTCCTTTAGTTTGCCATGGGCATTCACGTCCGGTTGTTGATTTGTTTTACAGCCCCATAACGCCAGATGGTTTCTTCCTTGTTAGTGCTAGCAAGGGTAATTTTAGTATATTTACTGCAGGGGGTAGTTTGCATTTTGTGTTATTCAACTCAATGAAATGAATGAGTTATATGTGAATGTTGATTTCTGGTTTCCGGTATTGTGATTGACTAGTTAATAGCTAAAAATTCAAATATCTTGATCATATTGATCTTAGTGCCTCTAACTTATTTGTTGATTTAAATGCAATAAGTGAATTAGCCTTGTTTGTTTCAATTAAATAATTTCTTCTATTTCTAGTGCGAAGCATTTACCAGTCCAGCTGCATCTGATAAAATTAAGAATCAGAATCTTGTTTTAATGATGCAGAGTTCTTACAGAAGTCTAAGGCATTGAGTTTGAAATCGATTGTTTAAAAGTATTGTTTTCGAAAATGAAATTGTTAAAAAAAAAAAAAGAAGAGAAAGAAAGAAAAAAGAAAAGAAGTAGTGGAGAATGTGGAGCACAATGCTTGCCTTTGCTCTATTGATGAGGGGGCCAAACTGAGACAAGTATGACGATAGGAAGATGTTTTAGTCCAATATTTAAGTTTTAAGCATGCAAAAGTAACACTCACTAGCCTTTTTTGATTATGTGAAGTTGTTTTTATGTTAAAGTATTTATGGCTTGAAAATGATCTTGTTTTGCCATTCGGTCCCATGTAAGAGTTGTAATTTCCGTGGCATAATTTGTTAACAGCATTGTTGAATACAACATTTTAACTCTTGCAAGTGTGGTTATATGTTAACAATTTATTATCTCCCTAAACATTGATGGTATATGTTTCTTAATTACGTGGGTCATGTATTGCCTGGAGACATATTTTGGTTAGAACAAGCATCACCCTTGCGGATCCTTTCATGGCTTTTGTGATGTGTTCATGCAAACAATGTAGCTGATTGTGCTAAGGCAGCTAGTCAAGTTGCATAATTATGTAGCAAAACTGTGAGTCTGTGATGTGTGGCTGATATCTCATTATTTACTGTTTACTTCCATGTATGAACTAGTTTGTGTTTCGACCCTAATATGAAATTCGCATTCTTTACAACAGAAGGATGCAGTAAATGATGATCTTCTCAAATGGGGTGAATCTCAACATATATTGTGAATGAAAATATTTATAACAGGTGACACTTCGTCTTATTTATGGGCATTTGCATCTTCTTTTCTCAGATTCCACACCGATGTTAAGAAATGGAGAGACTGGAGATTGGATTGGAACCTTCCAGGGGCACAAAGGTGCAGTGTGGAGTTGTTGTCTGGATAAACATGCTCTGCGTGCTGCCTCTGCATCAGCTGATTTTTCTGCGTATGTGGCCAATTCCTTGGTGTTTCTTCTAATTAAAGATCAAATTTCAGATTTTATCTCTAGAAATATTTTAAAGAGCAAGTACAGATACACCACCGCATTCTGAACTTTGCCTACCAAAATAATTTGATTTGTGTTCTAAATATGATTGATTGCAGGAAGTTATGGGATGCATTAACTGGGGATGTGTTGCATTCATTTGAGCACAAGCACATTGTTCGTGCTTGTGCCTTCTCAGAGGTATTATTTTCCATATATACTCAATCCAAACATCTAATGGATTATTCTTATTGTTTATTAGTATCTCTGGTGATTTCGGTGCGATTTCACATTATCGTCTATTCAATTGGTTGCTGTAGTACAGTATCAATGTTGTATGCTGCTGGTTGTCGGCCTGCAAATCATGCTGGATTGCTTTTTATACAGTATCTGAAGATTGATATTGCACTTAATAATTTAGCGTCTGCATATCAAATTGCAAATGTTTATTTATGCTTAAAGTTGATGTGGTGAAACTTTTTACCCTTTGAAGTTGGAAAGTGTGCCACTTGTTTTTCAGTTTGCTATTTTTGGATGCTATTGATTGAATGTGTGGATGTAGGTTGATTTCGACTTTGGATAAAATTATGTGCTTCATTTTTGTACTTTGCAACTTTGTAGTAGGTCATATTATCCATACTTTTACCTGTTTTGGAGGTAGTCTACTGGACACATAATCTTCACAAAGTCACTGGTTCTTGAATTGACAATTTTGAGCTATTTGGATAGAAGTCTTTCCCATTCAAAGTATTCTATGAATAATTTCCTTTTCTTTCATATACTGCAATATGTTGTTGGTACCTTTATGGTCCTGCTTTCAATGCCTGTGTTTTTTATACACTTAACAAGGTCAACATGTTTTTCTTTTAATATTAGTTTTTAATTCATGCAGTCACTGAGTCACATATCAATTTACTTGTTAAAGCCAGTATATGCGTACTCTTGTTCATCTTTGTAATATAGGTTGGAAAAGTGTTGTGCAACTTTAATTTTATGTCCACTTATCTGTAAAACAGTAAAGTTCTACCATTTAATACATAAAATGGAGAATCAAAATGTTATAACTTGCATGTGATCAGATGCAATTCCTAGAGTATTTTTAGAACCGTAGACATTACATGGACTAAACAGTTATTGAGATGTGACACAGGTGACGATCAAAACTTTTCCATCAACTTGCAGGATACCCACCTGCTGCTAACTGGAGGGTTTGAAAAAATTCTTCGGATATTTGATTTGAATCGTCCTGATGCACCTCCAAGGGAAATTGAAAAATCTCCTGGCTCAGTCAGAACTCTTGCTTGGCTCCATAGTGATCAAACAATTTTAGGTTCCTGTACTGATATGGGTGGGGTGAGGTACATCAACAGAATGGGAAATTATTGTTGTTTGTTTTATCTTTTTTTCTAAATTACTATTTTGGAATTATTATAAAGATTTACTCAAGTTGGAGCTTATTATTGCCTGAACTATGATTTAAAATGAGTGGTGATGCCTCCATTTATTTGTTCATAAGACTTTAGGAGTTCAGTTCTGATGGTATCCTCATTTTCCCATCTTATTTGATACTTTAGCCTGACATTGGTGGTATGAGATGTTGGACCATCAGTCTGTTGAATTCATAGGTTTGAACTTCACATCTTCAGAGGTTAATCAATTTCTCTCACCTTTTCTGATAATTTAACTGGTTTGTGTTTTTGCCGTATTGGATATTTTCTATTTCTTGCATATCACCCTTCCCTTATTTTTTTTTTTTTTAATTTTTATCACCCTTCCCTTTTTACTGGCAATGCATGTCATTTGTCTAGGTTTGACATATTTAATATCTTGCAAATTCTACTATACCTTGTTGAAACCTTATTCTAGTCTGTTTTAGTAAAAACTAACATAAACATCTGGAAAGATGTCTCATTTGAATCCACATATCAGTGCTTATTCTAGCAATTTCTGAAAGTTACAGTTTCCTTGCATTAACATTTCAACCTGTCAATTTGATGTACTGTTTTATGAACTGATGAACCCTCCAGATTATGGGACGTGAGAACTGGTGCAATTGTTCGGACACTGGAGACGAAGTTTTCTGTAACCAGTGCTGAAGTGAGTCAAGACGGCCGCTATATAACAACTGCTGATGGATCAACTGTTAAGTTTTGGGATGCAAATCAGTATGTCGATCTCTCTTATTTTTTTCTCCTCAAAAAAAATTCTTTAGCTATCTACATCTGTATGTGTCTACTTCTACGAATCTACGATAAAATGCATAAGCTAGCTTTTTGATTGGTTTTGAATATCTATCAACATGTGAATTCTTTTTTCAATCAGCTTCGGATTGGTGAAGAGTTATAATATGCCCTGCATTGTGGAATCGGCTTCATTGGAGCCAAAGTTTGGTAATAAATTCATTGCTGGTGGAGAAGACATGTGGATTCATGTATTTGATTTCCACACTGGAGCAGAAGTTGGTAAGTTCTGTGTTATTTTTTATTAGTCGGGTATTTTATGGGTGTTGCTAATTATTTTTTCATTGATTTCCTGGAATAAAGAAA